>JASCZW010001456.1:0-139179 GCA_034211315.2 Aedes japonicus
CAAGCATGTATTGCTTTTCTTTTTTTCTCTCTCTCTTTTTCTCTCTCTCTTTTTCTCTCTCTCTTTCGATCCTTAGTTTAGTGTAGTTTTATGGTTAGGGTTCGTTTACAAAAAAATTCAAGCATTCAAGCCTTACTAAACAGCTCATTCCTTCCAAACCAAGATTGTTTGCCAGAGTGAGAAAATAAACGAACTAGTTTTAATATAAACGTGGTTAAAAAGGTCAAGAGAGAGGATATCGTAACGGACTCAAATCTAGGGGCAAATACCAGTGTAGCACTGCAAAAATAAAAATCCACACTAGTGAGTACTGCAAAAAACTGCACAAAACTTATATTCTTTTTCTAAACGCGTCGGTAATCTTTCCCACGTGTGTCAAAGACAAATATCAAGAGTATTTTTTAACGTCATTGCATTGGTAGCTATTGATGATATAGAATTCAAGATACACAACAAATTACAAAAACATTGGTATTCTAAAGGTATGACAAAAAATAAAAATCCACTTCAAGTGAGAAGAGAAAACAAATTCAAATCAAATAATTTCCATCCAGTTAATAATCAATATGACCACCTCTTTGCTGGATTACCAGTTGCAGCCGTTTCGGCATACGGTCCACTTCAAGTTTTGAGGTGGTGATGGTCCAAATCATTCTAGGCTTCTTTTTCCAACGTCATGAGGTACCAAGTCTCGTTTGTTGGCCAACTCAAGTTTTTCTCGACCTGTATTGTCCAAGAGATTGTCCAGATTCTCCTATCGGGTTTAAATCAGGGCTCTGGGGCGTGCCATTCCGTGGTTTACTGCGGTTAGAACGGAAGAAACCAAGTGTTTTCTTTTGCCGTGTGCTTTGGGTCGTTATCTTGTTGAAGGTAGAGTGCGTTCCAACCCCATCTCTTAGCAACGACTGCTGAGATTTTCGCACAAAATATATAATATAATCTGACCAGTCATAATACCATGAACTAAGGCCAGATTTCCAATGCCACAACCACGAAAAACAACCCCACACCATAATGTTGCCTCCACCGTGTTTCATCGATGGTTGGAGATGTACTGTCCTGCAGTCCTCATGGCTCTTCCGCCACACCTAAGACGTCGTTTTTTGTTGAATAACTCGAACTTTGATTCATCGTGACCAGACAATGCGAATGCTTCCAGAATTCTATCCGGCTTATTTATGTGATTTCTTGCAAATGCTAATCGTTTTTTCTTATTTACCACGCTGATAACGGTCTCTTCCTTGCAAAATGGCCTCCGCATTCCATGTTCAGCAATCCGTCGCCGAATTGTTCGATCCGAAATCGGTAGATCCAGCCTTCTTTCACTTTCGGATCGTAATGGATGGTTTTTTGATTTCGCGGATTATCGTCATCGGTTCGTGAGTCGACTTCCGCTTACGCCCTTTTCCGGCCTGATCAGCAACGCTTCCATGCATTTATTAGCTTCAAAACACTGTTCTGAAAAGCTAATTACCGGACTTACCTTACATATTCTTTCAGCGATTTTCCGCTGAGACTGGTTATTGCTGCAGTCACGACGATTAAATTACTGAACTTGCACGAGATTTTTCTTTCCTCCTATGGTTTTTTAATTTTACTTGAAAACAACACGCAGACTTTTTCAGGTTTTGTAGAGATTTAAAATGCATGCTAACATAGAAATGTCACACGCATTCAAAAATGAGGTGTACGCCAATGGGATACAGCGTGCAAAATATTTACTAACGGTGGATTTTTATTTTTGTCCTACCTGAATTCGTTGATTTTAATCGTATTTATTAGTAATTCACTGAATTTGAGTTAAGTGCCGAAAAAACAACCCAATTTAAAGAAATAATAGTTGAAAGGAATCACCAATAATAGGAAAGGATTTGCCGCGAAGAAAAAAAGTTAGAGCTATTTAACTTTTGACATGACGTGGTGGATTTTTAAATATGCCGGTCACTGTATGGCCCGAAAGTTTCATTAATGACTCTTTTTGTAAAGCCCTTCAGAAACACATGAAAAATAAAGTTAGATCGAGAAAAATTTACTGATTTTATAAAAAAAAAAATTTCAAGGGGAAGTTTTAACTCAAATCAATCGAAACTTTTTTACAATTATAAATTATCCATGTAGTATACAAAAATATTTTCTTCAAATTGTTTTTAACAAAATGGCGGCCGTAAGAGTGCGTTGAAAAAGTCGTTGATTTTTGTTTGATCTGAAACCTGCTAACATAAAAAAATTATATTAATTACATTTACATTCAGTAGATAAATTGAAAACAAGAGAAAAAAATGCACTTTTGGCGTTACTTTTAAAAAAAAATCACATTTCATCCGCCATTTTATCACATTTTTCCATATTTAATAATAAAATATTACAATCATTTTTATTTCATCTAGAAGGTGACACTATAATAAAGAAATCCTATAACACCATAATAAAGAAATCCATCAGCTCAATCTAATAATCTAGTTTTCGAGTTATCACTCGATCACACATGCTGTTTTTAAAAAATGCTGTTTTAAAAAAAAACCGTTGAAAGTTTTAATTATCGAAAAATCATCTCTTTATACCTGCTGCGCGCGAAAAAGGCGTCTTCGGAAAACGATGAAAAGAAACACTTGGAGCTCGAATTCCGAAAAAAGGGTTTCAGGACCGTATTCTACGGGAAATTTATTACCTTTTCATGCAATAAAAAAATTGAATTTTTTGATCATTCTAACTGTAAATTCCCCCCTTAAAATAAACGTCTCCTCGAAACTGGAAAAGTCATGAAATTTCAGACCCATATGTTGTTATTTTTGAAAGTTATTGCAGGTGAGTTTCTGGCCAGTCTGACCCGAATGCATTAGGAAGGATATGGGACAGTAGGGTGGGGCTTATTTGAAAAAAATAATCGGGCACATGTTTTCCCATGTGGAAAATGATCTTTAGGGTCCATCAGATGACATACTAAAATTTCAGATTTTTTCGTTAAGGTTTAGAGGTGCCGAAATGGGCCTAAGTGCTAAATGTCGAGCGGTAGCAAATATCGACCAAAACAGATGCATGTATAAGTAAATTTTGTCGGTTTTGCGGTATCTCTCAACGTTTTTGAGATATAAGCCTCAACAATGAATGTGTGTTTGCACTTACGCCAACATATTTGAACTATAGCAAGCAACATCTTTGCTGTACGTTTATAATGACAAAATTTTATACTGATAAAAAGCAGAAAGAAAGAAAGCGAGAAGAGGAGGTAGATTTAGAGAGAGAGAGAGAGAGAGAGAGAGAAAGAGAATGATCTTATAATTGAGAGTACACAAGGATCTTGAGTATATTTAAACATATTTGTTTATTTATTAATATTGGACTCATAAAATTACATGTCATTTCAAATACTGAATAACAATAATATTTTTCTTCAAATAAGCAAAGCTTTGGTTATGAAATTTCACGTTTACAATAAGGTTTTGGAAGTGGTTTTCGTATTGGGTTATGTTACCATCATAATCTTCAATCAGTTTGATGGCTCTTTCTGAAATTAAAATTTCCCTGAAATTAAAATTTTGATGCAGTTTCAACAGGAATGGCCCAACATAAATAAATCTAATTTAATTGTTCCAAAAACATATCCTTCTACGTTGAATGCAGCTCGTCGAGCAGAAATAATTTCATTTGCCAAAAATCACATTGCTGTAAGTTATCTTCCACTAAACTATCAAAAGCTTACCTTATTTCCTTCCTAACTTCTTACAGACTGGCCAACCTCGCGACAATTACCTGATTTGCTTGAATTAACTACAATATTTCTTGGTATCACTAATGCTATAAGCATCCAATTCCGTCAGCTTGGACCAATGCATGCTGCTAGGTGGATGGCGAAACCCCTTTATAGCTTGAAAAAGTGACTATTTCGAGCGTAATTCAAACTTTCAAGGAAGGAAACTTCAGGACTTCTGGATATTTGTACGTTTCTGGTATCAACGTATATTGAGGCCTGGTTTTCAGGAACTCGTGTTACGTTGGCACCTAAAATAAATCTTCTATTGATCTCCAGGGTTTAAGAATTCCAAACTATTAATTTGTTGGTCTCGCCAGTTTCGATGAAAGCCTTCCGGATATAGAACGACAGGACCTCGCAAGCTCGATTAAACCTAATCTCGGCAATAAAAAATCTGCGAGGAAGATCTGCTTAGCGCATTTGGGAACTGAGAACACAACATATTTTTTTTGACAAGCTTGGTATAAATTTCAGCTTTCTCAAGGTACCTGTGGCTTCATGGTTCATAAATGAGACCTACATTCATGGAAGAAACATCGTTGATAATTTGAAAGTCGTAAACGATCACACTGAAAGAGCCATCAGACTGATTGAAGATTATAATGGTAACATAAATCAATACGAAAACCACTTCCAAAACCTTATTGTGAATTTGAGTTTTTGTAACCAAAACTTTGCTAATTTGAAGAAAGGTACTATTGTTAATCAGTATTCGACATGACACGTAATTTTATGAGTCCCCAATATTAATCAATATATAAATACGTTTAAATATTGTCCAAATCCATGTGTACTCTCCCCATGTGTAATTATAAGATCATTCTCTTTCTCTCTCTCTCTCTCTCTCTCTCTCTCTCTCTTTCTCTCTCTCTCTAAATCTCCCTTCTTCTTTCGCTCGCTTTCTCTCTGCCTTTTATCAGTATAAAATTTTGTCATTATAAACGTACAGCAAAGATGTTGCTTGCTATAGTTCAAATATGTTGGGGAAGTGCAAACACACATTCATTGTTGAGGCTTATATCTCAAAAACGTTGAGAGATACCGCAAAACCGACAAAATTTTCGCCCTTTAGGGTCACAAAATGACGTGTTTACTTATACATGCATCTGTTTTGGTCGATATTTGCTACCGCTCGACATTTAGCACTTAGGCCCATTTCGGCACCTCTAAACCTTAACGAAAAAATCTGAAATTTTAGTATGTCATCTGATGGACCCTAAAGATCATTTTCCACATGGGAAAACATGTGCCAGATTATTTTTTTCACATAAGCCCCACCCTAATGGGACAGCTTATGGAATCATTCTAAATTAATCTGTCCACTATCAAGTAGTGTTGGAACATAGAGACACCATCTTAAGGGATTTTAATATCCGGAAATTAAAAAAAAAAGTTTGCCCGCTTGCTTTCTTTTAGTGGATTGAATCCGAATTGATTGGTCAAAAATGCGAGCTGTTAAACAAGATGACATCCCAATAACGGAGAAGTAGTGTTCGCTCTTTATCCACAAACTGTTAGTATCGGGAAATTGGCATTCTCATTCTTTTTGTTCAATTCGCCTCAATGGGGTGCCCTGGTGGTCCCTCTCAAATGCCGCACGGAAACAAATCCGTTTCTGTTTTCATGAACAAAAAATCATGATACTAACTATCTTCTTATTTTATGAATTCGTGACTCTTATTCATGGTTTCATGATTGAAATGACAGATGCGAGTCATGAACTTAGAAAGTCTTGTTTTGCCTCTAATCTTAAATTGCCTCTAATCTTCATTAATTAAGAAATTGAGAAATACTGGGCTATTGTCAAGCGGAACCTAAAGAAGACCAAAAAAACTGCTAAGGACGAGCAGCAGTTCAAGGCAAACTGGCTTTCTGCGGCGAAGAAGGTGGACAAGGTGGCTGTACAAAATCTGATGGCAGGGGTCAAGCGTAAGGCCCGGCAATTCGGATTTGGAAAAGCGGAAGCCTAACTGAATATTTTTCCTGAATTTTATACTAATTGAACTTGAAAAAGAAATTTAATTTGATTTTTTAAATAAACGATTTCACCGATTTACACGCGTTTTCCCTTGACCAAATTTTGACCGTATCACCCTTTAAATAATAGAATCAATACTTTTCCCTTCTCAAAGCGAGAAAATGTACAGATTATGACGAAATTGACAGACGATCCTGCTTAGCTTATTTAATGTTTGAAGTTTCTGCAAATCTCGAATAAATTGCACTGAACCGCATTCCCTATAGCCAGCTTGTCCATACCAATCGAACGTTTCATCTACAAGCTGTTCAAAAATAGTCAGAACCGACGAACGACCAGTAATGGATGCTGAACACAAACTCTCAAGGCAACACCAACTGCTCGGCCCTCGATCTATTAGCTGCCATCGGATTAATTGCACATGGCATCAGACAATGGGTGACTGAACCGTCTGCTTCTAACTACAAGCGAAACTATGTTGTCGAATCGATTTGTTCTCTGTTTGAACTTATTCAGGCGGCGGTGGGTACCCCTAAACCGTACTCCATTGGCTAAGAGCCTATTATTATTATGTGAATCAAGACGGACAACTTGATCGATTTTCAGCCTTCAGTAGCATTGACCTTTTTTCGCTGCATAGTCAGATTGATGGTAATTGGTGCTGCTGGTAAATAAAAAAAATATACACACATGTATTCTTTCGGTTCAAGTATTAGGCCTCGGGCATTTGTTTAAATCATGTTTGAACAGGGGATCAGAACTGCAAACAACACTCGAGCCAGAGAGAAGTGAATCAGATCAGCTGAAACACGCTCTTGAATTATGTACACAAACAAAAGTGCGCTCTTCGGGCAAAAGGAAAAAGATTTCCAGGAACTGGTTCAAACTAACATCGCGATCTGAGCAGCGCAAAGGCTTCGATTTAAGTGGATCTTCGTGTAAGAGGAGTTCTCAAGAGGTGTTTCTCTCTCCGGGCCGCCCAACCGACTAAAACTGAATCCGAACCCATTAAAGTTGGTCCATCCGACAATAACAACAGCAGAGCGGAAGATAAAGCTATCGTTTTCGTTTTCCACTTTTGCCCTGAACTTCCTCCAATGCTTCGAACACCGCTTTCGAACCTTTGAAGAAGTAACATTTTAACGATGGACGAACTTCAATCATACATCTACAAAGCTAAAGCTGATGGAGGTCATAAAAGAAGCAAAAGTTGCTTCGAACCATTTTTCCGAACCATGCCGCCAGGATGACTCATACGTTTGTGACGGTCTCGAGCTGAACGTTTAACCTTTTCCTACGATGGAGTTTTTGTGCTCAAAGAAGGCACGAGCGATATCGATGGACCGATTCAAGGAAAGAAGCCCGCGCTGATGAACTGACTGTCGTCATAAAACCTTCTCCTTGCGCGATTGCACTAGAGTCAGAGAGAGAGGGAAGGAGAGAGTGGTTGCGAAGAAAGGTACTGAACAGCCGTTATTGATCACCTTCGGTGTTGGCCCTGAACTTGCACGGGTAAGCTTTTGCACTGGGTGGTATTTTTTAATTGAACATTCCGTTAATGAGTCAAGAGAGCTATGTTGCAGCGGAAAGAGCCGAGCATGCACTCCATCATATGAGTGCTCTTTTGTTTGCTGAAACAATGGAAATATGACGAAGTGGGAGCGGGCAACAATGTTGCACCCAGTCGGTGTCGTTTCTGGGTGAAACGGTATCTTCTTGTAATAATCATCTTGACATTATGCTCGAGGGAGATATTCGCTTGGAATTTAACCCAACTCGATTCTCAAATCACAGTGATTCCAACTTAGAAGAGACGCGGTCATAATCTTGTTTTTGTTTTTGAGACTTACGTTATACAATCATGTATCTTTTATAAATTTTGGGGCACGGAGTTCAAATTGGACGTCAAAAATATCGGATTGATCCACCTTGCAGTGATAACTGAACTCTTTATCCTTCTTAGAAAAAAAGTGATCATATCGCAGAAGTTTTTCAATAACCACTATCAGTCTAGTATCAGGTGAAACAACCATTAAATGAAGGGTTTTGTGGTCGCCGGAATACGAATCATGAGTCTATAATCAGCCTGAATTATTATGAACCCATAATGCATCATCTCAAATCACAAGAGAATTTGATAACAAGATCAATACCACTTAAAATGAGTGTCCAGTTCCACGTTGGTCACATTCTAAATGTTCCGGATACCCCCGGGAAAGTAGCCAGTTTCTGACTTGGACCAAAACCTATCTTGCAACAGTCACATAATAATTAAGTTCTTTGCTTGTCTTATTTAGTATCCGAGTTCACATTGGCCAAACCTGCCGACATGTTTCGAGTGTTAACTTCGATACTGTCAAAAGTTAGTTACATTAATGTGCGTTTTTTTTAGTTCAGCAATACAGTCATAGTTCTTATAATAAATTTCATTTGCATATATTCCGTAACATCAATTGCATTTAAAATCCATTTAATTACATTACATTACAAGTTAAGAAACATTATTTTATTACATCTTTAAAATGCATTAATTACGAGGATAATTACATTATCTTATTTTGATTGTATTTTAAATCCAACGAACTGGCCGGAAGTATTGCGCAACTCTTGGTTCTACACGCAGTGATAGCCATAAACTAATTTGAAATTAAAGTTACAAAGTTACAAAGTGATCTCTAAAGATTATTTGTAGTCATATTGAGTTATACATTGACAGTAGCGACTTAAATCAAATTAGATAGAGAAAGAAAAAAACAAAGTATATTGACTTGACCTGCGTTGACTAAATATTGAATTGTCATGCGCTACCATTATTGATCGAAGTAAACCGCGTAAGAAATCTGACGTGTTGATTTTTCAGCTGCATTTTTTCCTCGAATTGTTTTATATTGATTTTTAACAGTTAAAAATGTGTTGTTAATGTGTTTTGTGAAGTTAAGTCGACTAGTCGGTAGGGAGTGAGGTTTTGCAGCCGAAAATTTCAGTTGTCACTGAGCGAATACAACTCTACCGGAAGGAAGTATGAAAATCGAAGGATCGCCGCCTCGAATTGAAAATGTGCGCGGGTGTGTCACCGGCCGCCTGGAAGACTATCTGGTTTTCATCGTTGGACGAAACTGTAGACGCTACCAGCGAACGAAGTTGCTGCTGATTCCGAGCGTGCAAGCAGAAGAGCAGAAGATGCGTGTATTTCATAGAACAGCGCTAGGAAACCTGAACACCATGATTAGCTAACGAATTTTTAGACAACTGAGAGGTGGTAAATGCTCTCAAAACGCGGAGCGAAACAGGTAATTGTTATCCATTTTGTCCCTATATCACTTTATTATGAACCTACATTAACTATAATTTAATCTTATTATGTATATATGATAGATATGGTCACATCACTTATCAAGGTGAATCCTGATCCATCGAGCCCTACCCTAGTATAGAAAACCCTCCTGTGACCTTTATGGGGATGCAGAGGTAAACACGGTCCCTAAACAGCAAAGGTCACACTAACTTTCCTTCCCTATTCCCACCTGATTGCAAGGACGTGGCCGGCGCCGTTATTGATTTTTAAACAAATTGAATCACTGAAACGTGTACAGTGAGAATGGTCGGTTACTCCCAGCCCCATTCAATTGATTCATTGTGCAATTTCACTGATTCTGATCAATCACGGAGAAGCAACCATCGATACGTGCAGTCAGTCAAGCTAAGCTAAAGCTAAGCTAACTGTCATGCGCTACCATTATTCATATGAGTTAATTTTTTTTAATGAAAAAGAACTGTTCTCCAGGATTAGTGACTTATTTCGACGTATTAACTATCATCGATATCAATAAACATGAAAACAAATTAAATCAGAAGTATTCATATGTACAATTGTATTGATGCATCTTGAGCCATATCTTCCTTGCTTTTGGTTGAAATTGTCCTCAATCCAGTCCAGCCGTTGTACGATAAATCTTTCTCGTATAAGTCCTTCTTAATTCTTTGATATTCTAGTTGTAGGAATATGCTGCTTTTTTTTTTAATGCAAACGTTATTTTGAATATTCAATCGCGGTCTAATTAGCAGACCTTGATTTTCAAACAAACCAGTCATCTTTGCAATGCTGATCCCTCGAAATATTCTCGATGGATTTTGTTGATGTATTTATTCAGGAGAAACGCAAATAATGATTTGGATTTCTACAGGGTGCGGAAGAAAATAATGCGAAAATGTTCAAACTTGAGTATTGGGTTAATTCGTGTAGCTAGTGACTAATTTCTGTCGAAAGTGTATTTTTTAATGTTTACTTTCAAGTGCTGCATCCAAACATTCTATTTGTTTGTTTGCAAATTCGTCAAAATGTTCGCGAAAGAAGTGATCACCAATTTGTTGCTCGCCCAGAAGAAGCCGAAAGAGATTGCCAAGGTGGTGGGGTGCCATTTGGCAACAGTTTGCCGCATGAAAAAGTCCCTGCAGGATGGTCCTAAGCTGCGGAAGCCGGGAAGCGGACGTCCTCTATTTGCACGCACGGACAACGTGATAAAATCGGTCCGTGCAAAAATTGCTCGCAACCCGGTGCGTTCCATAAGAAAACTTGCAAAGTAAGTCA
Source organism: Aedes japonicus (assembly GCA_034211315.2). Lineage (NCBI taxonomy): Eukaryota > Metazoa > Arthropoda > Insecta > Diptera > Culicidae > Aedes > Aedes japonicus. The sequence goes on from JASCZW010001456.1 coordinate 10,318, forward strand.
ATATTCCAATATCCATGCGGAGAATCATCAAAGAAGACCTGCATGCATTTTCCAGAGCCAGAGTGAAACGCCACTTGATTACGGACCAAGTCAAGGAACTACGAGTGACTCGTTCCAAGAGATTGTTTTCCTTGTTGATGAAGGAAAAATGATAATCCTGTTCTCCGACGAAACGCTTTTCAGCATCGATGCTGTGGCCAACAGCCGCACGGACCGGTTCATTTCACCGCAGAAAATGGAGAACGTTCCGGAAAAAGTGAAATTCAAATTTCAAACCAAACATCCGGCTGGTGTCATGATGTTTGGCTTGTGGCGTCCAACGGTTTGAAAATGCCGCCTGTTTCCATTGATGCTGGAGTTTTTTAAAAGGACTTTATAAAGATAACTGCACTCAAAAATGTTGAAATTATTGCTTGAATTAGTTGAAAATGGGATTTCAAAGAAAAAGAACAAATTTCCGCATTATTTTCTGCCGCACCCTGTAGGTATAAAACTTATTGGCAAAGTATTCTAATTATCGGCTCTTTATGACCAATGCATTACTAATCATCATGAAAGTTTGCTACACCCATCCAAAGGTTTTTTTTACCTTGCCAAAGGTGGGAGGGCTTAATCTCATGGGAGATTAAGCCCTTCCACCTTAGCAGGCTAAGAATTCGACCAATAGTGAAACTATCACATACTATGCACTTTTATTTCTCTGCCACGACGTTGCACGTTCATATAAAGGCACGACTATAAAATGTGATACTAGCGCGTTTTGCCGTATTTCTCTATTTATTATTCCAAAATTGATAACAAAATCAAATAATTCATGTAGATTAGCATGGAAAAAGATTAGAAGTGCACTTTTTATTTGCGTGACTTATTTTGGTATTTATTTATTAATTTCAATGAATGAATAATCATAATGCCTGTTAAGCTTATAATAATTGAATGTCTTCATCTTTCTTTCTTAGCGTTTTAAGCTTATTGTTTGCTCTCAACTCAATGCTCTAAATGCACTCAAACAGTTATTCATTAGGAGCTTTCGATGCCACGTACCATTTTTTGCATTTGTATGATTGTGTGGCATGTACAATCATACCCTATGCCCTGGGAGTCGATAAATTTTCCGTAACGAAAAATTCCTAGACTAGACCGGGAATCGAACCACTTGCTTTGAAGCCGCGCCTTTACCGACTGAGCTAAGAGAGGATCCTTATTATTAAAATAATAATTGAATGTAGTAGCATCATTATTAAAAGGGGTGAACATGCTGTTGTTTGCATCTGTAGCACTTGAATATGAAATTATGGCTCATAAAGTGTGTTGTGTGCAGTGATCAAGGGACTTATTATTTAGTAGAATAAGGAGTGTACCGAAAAGTAATTATAAACATTTGATACGTAAATGAGCTTAAACTAGTGAATATTATTTTAGTGTGTGTTTTCGTATAACGTTTTATTTACATGTCAAAAAGCCGAACCGATGTTTAACATTATCACAATTCCTTGTAAAATGTCGCGGATTGAGCTTGAAGTACGTAAGAAAATTTTGCACTTGTTGTACTGAAAACAATGTAACGTACAATCAGTTTGCTAAAAAGGTCAAAATGCATTCAGCAAGTGAAAAATGAGTGATTAAAGGATGCAAAAGTACAGGATCTTCCATTTTCGACATGAAAGTAACAAAAGAAATGCTGAAATTTACCGAAACGAGTGCTTGCAAAAGAGGTTGTTTTTTCTGTATCAGAAACTTGAGGCTCCACCCCTATTCTGTCCGGATCTGGCCTCAGACCATTATGCCAGATCATCTCTACAGTGGTTTTCTGATAACAACGTTGATTTCGTCGAAAAAGATATCAATCCACCAAACTGTGCCCTACTGCGACCGATTGGACGCTATTGGGCAATCGTTAAGAGGAACCTCAAAAAGAAAGGTGCCGTATCCCACAAAAAAGCTGGTCTGCATCGTCCGGGAAGTGCACAAAAACCATCATCTTACATGTTTTGGTAGAGTCTCAGACAATTTGGCCACGAACCAACCCTCCGTCCCCGGAAACACAACTTCGGCAAAGATAATCATTGTGTGCCGAAGTAGTGATGAACTCTACATATTTTTGTATGGATCAAGAGGGTTTCTAAAACTCTCCTAAAAACATGAAGTTAGGTAGAAACGCCTACTTGAGAAGCTGTTTATAGTGACTTCCCTCAATACCAATTTGCCGTTTAAAGCATATACTGGAGGCAAAATTGGATTTAAAATGCTTTTTCAACTGACTATAATAAGATAATGTGAATCCTAGAGGGTTGAATTATAATGTGATAATGTGATGATGTGAATTGATAATGTGAATTAGTCCTAAAAGGCTTTTCAAAAAAACATGCTACGAGGTTGTAAAGTCAAAATAAAACCTTTGAAAGGAGTGCAAGAAAACAGCTTGTTTACAACGATCTTAAACAAGGTTTTAAGATCGTTGTAAACAAGCTGTGTAGGTTCTCATAAACCTGACTAAAATATGAAACCTATTGGCACCTCTTGGTGCCATAATAAAACCAAATTGATTTCTAGTGGCTTTCATAAAACTTTAATAAAACTCAATAAAGCTATATGGTTTTGGCAATGTTACTTGGGATGGCTGCTTGAGCGTAGACAACACTTTACCTGGTAAGACCTGGTTTGTGGTAAGATTTTTCTCAGTCGTAAGGCGACGAAAACGACATTGTAGTAAATTTTTAGCAATTAACATATCCGAATCAGCATTCTTATTGACACCTTGAAATACCCAAAATTTATACATCATTCATTTGCTGGCAAATTAAGAGTGGTGTGTCTAGATTATATTTCATGTAAATTTAAGCCAGAAAATCTAGTCTGTTGCATGAAAGATTGCAAACAATGTTGTATGGCGCATGAAAGATTTTCGTTGTTTACGCCTTCTTTTGCATTGCATTATAAGAGGGAAAATTTTACGCACTTGATTTGAAACATTACATTTTTCGGTGTATATTTAGAATGTATTCAACGTATCCAAATTCAAAATAAAAAAAAGCAAGATTTTCATGCAATTTTGTATGAATTTATTTCAATACAACATCGGTTGTGGCAAAAATTCAACATATCAATTCAATTTCAAACATAAAAAGTGTGTGTGAGGTTGTAGTTGTGAGTTGATGAGTGCGAGATTGAAGTTTAAAAGTCCGATAGCTCACAAAAGAAACGATTTAGATTTGTAATAGAGATTTCAACCGTGGTCGACAGCGTGACAGCTCGTAATGATAACCATTCAGCCACTTTAGCAAATTGAAAAGAATGGAATAAAACCCTCCAGTTGCTTCCATTATCGAGGCATACAGTGGTACAGCAATGAAGGCAAATGAATATGTTTTCCACCAATATGTGTGCAACCGGTCGCTTACACACACACTTGAATGGCTCCGTTTATTTCATAAACTTGTGGATCAAGAAGGGAAAAAATGCTTTTTCGAATCATGGAGCTTTTTCGAGAAATTATTACAACATTTGCGTGGAGCATGTTTTGCCACCATTTCAACTTTTGGGTGCAGTAATAACTGTCAAAAAATTCGTTAACAATTTGAAGTTATTAAAAAACAACATTTTAAAATTTCCCTGCATCTCGAAGAATAAGTTCTAAAAGGTTAGGATGATTTAAGTTTGTTTTCAATATTTGAATCTGAATAAACAGTAAAAAAAAGTTTCGAATTGGTCACTCGGGTTATTCAGAATTATTAATTTATTATTTTGATATCGATGAAAAACTGATAGATATCATTTTGATAATATATTCGTTCAATTTGGTATTGATATGATTTTTTTGACTGTGTATTTTACCTCATCAGAACCAATTTAAGTTTCTGAAATATTCGTTCCTGTTCTGGATGGATTTGCACCACATTTCCTTTAGATTTAATTGTTCTTGGTGAGTAATTTCACCAAACGACGATACTTCCCAATCGAGTGAGCACCGTGTTGCAATGGAAACAAAGCCAAGTTTTATTGAATTCCCCCGAGAGCAGTAGATTTTCCGATCGACAGGTGGCACTCCGGTGATTGGATTCGACACCGGCATCGTTTACCGATTCGCAACAACGCGCTGGTGGCCGGTAAATTCCCTTGGGACATTGTATTTTCTCACCTGACCAACAACCGCGTACCTCCTGGGTTGAGAGTTTAAATGCTGTAGAAAGATTCTACTCAAATGAATAACAAATCAAATTTATGTTTACAAGCACTGAAGTGTCTCAATTGAAAATGCCTGCAATTAGCCGGCATCCACAAGCAACAGGAAAAGCATCCAAAAATTCAGACCATTTAGACTCACCATCGCGCCGCGATGGACCGATCGGTTGATCGATCGATCGCTTTCATTCAATCGATCATTTCTTACGCCCCAAGGCCACCGGAAGAAGGTGTTTTCAAGGATGCCCGCTGGGTACGGAAGAAGTACATCCAATAATAATTTCCACCTTCCATTAAACTACAAAGCGCTGGAAACTCACCTGAAATGGGAAAAAAAGAAGAAGAAAAGTTTTTCAATCAATTTGTGCTACCGCTTTGGAATAGTAATTCGTATGGTTTTGAGAAGAAGACGGGGAAGTTATTCTTGTCTTTACTCTAGAGTGGTAATTTACGATCGCAGCTTCGATTCATTTGTGGGTTTGGTTCTGTGTGTTATATGCAGTGCAATGAATTAGGTTCGATTGTGAGGCGTTAGCAGTGGCGGCGAAATGATACACCTTTCGTTGATCACACGAAAATCACCGGAGCTAATGAATGGTTTGGTGGTACATCGAAACTGCCAATCATAAATTGTGCGTAACAATGAGCCGTACGATTTCAGTATTTTGGCTTATTTTGGTATTTTAGTTTAATAGTCGGTTGAGATAGGTTGAGACAGTGCGTGGCATCCAATATGGAAATTTATGCGTTGGTTCAGCAAAGATTGCTCTTATTTCAGATGGTAAAATTTGGATTTTTGTTTCTCGCATTATACTCAACGCAAGTTTGGTCTATTTCCATTAGGGCCTGTTCATAAACCACGTAGACTCATTTTTGAACATCTCAACCCCCCCCACCCTGCGTAGACCTTCCTTCATACAATTTTTTGAATTTTTGTATGGAGCGTAGACTTTTACTAAACACCCCCCTCCCCCCAGAAAAGTCTACGTGGTTTATGAATAGCCCCTTATAAATTCTATCTTTAACATTTGAATCTTATTACAATTCATTGATTTAAAACATTTCAATACTGGGATACGAGGGGGCATCAGGGCATCATTGGATTTGCAATTGGACAATGGAGTGGACAGCCAACCGGAGTCTAGAAGAGGATGTGACTATCTTTTATGATTGGGGTTAGAGCTTGCAAAATCCCGGGATATCGCATTTAACTTATCCCGGGTCCCGATGCCAAAACAGTAGAAATTTTTCTATATTAGTCATATCAGTGGTGTAACTTAGTGGTTGAGTAATTTTTTAGGCTCTGACCGTTTTAGTTTGGCAAGGTCCATTAATTACGTCACGCAAAAATGACTTTTTATATACTCCCCCTTCCCCCAATGTCACATTTTTGTATGGACCTTCAATTTTTTTTTGTATGGATCGTCATGTTTTCCCAAACCCCCCTCTCCCTCCTTACTGCGTGATATAATTAATGAACCTTCCCTTTGACGATTCATGAATATCGTTCTTAATGTTTTTCTCATGCTCATGCTATCAGTTTTCCCGAAAAGTAGAATTCACTTTTTTGCGTATTTGAGTTTTATTTACTCAAATATGAGTGAGCTCTAACGCCCGTGTATATTTTCAAAAAGAACATTGACAATCGTTCAAAGTTGCATCGAAGCTTTTGCAACGCTCGCTGGGATTTGATATTCACGTGTTATTGGAGAGGCTTTGACGTAGGACTACGTCTTTGTTATCTATATTAGGGCACAATTTAAAAAAATCGAATTGAGACCGTCACGAAATGCGGTCAGATTTTGAGCGTTAATATCTCAGTCGTTTCTCCGAAAAAATTAAAATATTTCGGAAATATTTCTATGCGTCAATTTCAATTCTGGCCACTATTTGATTTACAACATTAAACTATTGAAAACAACGCAAATATAGGGTGATGTCTGATAATTTCTTTTTGCATTTTTTTTCCTAGCACAGACTTCAAATGTAAGTAAGGGAGATCTCATTTGCAACAGTGACCGGTATAATAGGGGCACACCTTCGCAAAATGCTTCATTTGCTCGGCAGCCGTGGAGCTAGCTGGTTACTAGAAATGGTAGATCATGAAACATGCGAGTCATCAAATTCAGGTAGTTTCTTCGCTGCATATGACTAATAATGAAATAAAACGCAATTAACGATTTTCACCATTGTGTAGAAAATGTACTATTTTCCCGGGATCCCGGGATTTTCCGGGAAAAAGGATTTAAATTTTCCGAATCTCGAATTCCCGAAATTACAACAGTATGTTGAATTTAGAACGGCAACAAAGTATGATCGTTCTGTTAAGTGGAACCGCATGCAGGGCAAGATCAATGCTAGAATGGTGGTTTCCTAAACACATACGAACATATATTATACACACTGCAAGTATGGATGACAGACGAACGTGCTCATTTCTCGATGGTTATCATTTTTGGTTTGCTCTTATTGAATGAAGCGATGCATAATATTCAGATCATAGCGGAACAACTCAACATGTTAAGGTTTTTGAGTTTGTGTAAGGGTAAGTGAGCCATTTCAGGCACTAGTTAGTACTCATATTTAGATTTGACACGTTTTTTTAGATTTAGATTTATATTCTGCAACAACTGATTCTACTGAATTGAAGTTCAATTAATCATAAACAAATTAATCATGCTAAATCCCCTGGGTAACATCACAATTTTCTCGTTATGTAACTTAAAAGTACTAATATAGTATCAGTATTAGCCGTAGAGATGACCACAACAACGTCATAGGTAACTTTCGTCGAGGTTTAATACGCACCATTCATCTACGTCGATGGAACAGAAAATTTATTCATATTCAAATTAAGTACGTTCTTTGATCCCACAAGACCTTGTTATACTCCTTTTAAAGGTTTTGTTTTCGAAACTAATCAAGCTTTGAACACCCCAGTTTTGCTTCAAATGAACGGAAACACCAAACTGGCATTGTAAAACATCAAAATACTTCCTAAGCAACACAGCTTGATACAAACAAGTTGAAAGTCTGGCCCTGACAGTATCCGTGCTTTTTGGTTGAGTCCGTTCGTTAAGCGTAGACAAAAGAAATGTTTTGTTTCCTAGCATAGTAAAACAACATCAAACTTTGTGAGAGACCTTAACAGCATTCTTAATGTTGGTTTAAATCGGTTCAAAGCGGCTATGAAGCGTTGTTAAAAAATATGTTTTCCCAGTAAATGAAACCACCATCACACTTTGTGGGTGGCCCCAACAGCACCCTTAGTGTTGGTTTAAATCGGTTATTGACGGCTAATAAGTGCTATTGAAAAGTATTTTCTCAACAAAAACCATTATTACACTTCGGAACTGGCCAGGAAGCATATTTTTTTGCTGATACAAATCTGTCGAAATCAGCTCTCAGGGGTAATTAAAAATAATCTGTTTTTCCCAATACCCGAGCAGGAACTAATAACTTGATAGCTGACCTTGGTATTTAAGAGCTCAGATTAAGAGGTAAAATACCTGAGGATAATACCATACAATTGTTCTTACAATAGTATGCTAATATCAAATTGAGGTAAGACAATACCAAAATAGTATCCCTCAGGTATACCCAGGTATCCAAAATAACAAGTTTTGTTATTAGAGAGATATTTTACTTGCAATTCTTAATGAATTAGTTTAGGTATTTTACCCCTTAATCTTAATCTTAATCTGAGTTCTTTAATACCAAGGCCAGTTATCCAGATCAAAATTAGGTATTCATTTGTTGTTGTCTCCTGCTCGGATAGAAAAACAACTTTATTGTCGAATCATCGTAGTTTAAAAAAAAAAATCGTAGTGTGCCCATAATGTCAACCACTATAACACTTTATGAGTGATCCAAACTGCATCCTAAATGTTGGTATGAACCAGTTCAAATACAAAGCTTTATTTAAAATTACCTTGTTTTTACAAATAATAACTACGATCACTGTTTGTTTAAATTGGTCCAAATAAATTATCAAATGTTATTCTAATGAAAAATCACTATCACATTTTCACATCACGTCACTCTGACCATGTTCTTATTGTTGTTTTAAGTCGGTTCAACGCGGCAATCAAGCGTAATTAGAAAGAAGTGTTTTCCCAATAAAAGAAACCACCATCACCTGTAGCCCTAAGAGCACCCTTATTGTTGGTTTAAACCGGTCAACTGCTATAAGATTGCATCACTTTCAAACTGGCATCCAGATCACATGTACCCTTCTTACTAACAGAATATCCCATCTGTGACAACCGTGGAGATGCAGAGGTGTATTCATAGCTTGTAGTAACGGAAGTTCAACTAAACATCCTTCCCTACCCCGATAAATCTAGAGTACGTGGCAGATGGAAATGACGTTTACACGAAGTAGCGTTTACGAGATGTGCGGTCATCTAAGCTTAACTTAAACCTCAAATTCAGGACAGAAACGTGTTTTTAAATAAAAGTTCTCTTCAAAGTTAAAGAGCTGATAGCAATCACATTTTAGAGAATTGGTCCGTATTTTCAAGCCGGTCACTATGAAGTCTTTATTTTTAAGGAAAATTAACTGAATCCACTTTTCTTCGGAATAAGTCACTATTTTCGAAAAATTGGGTTTCAAAATCATAGTTTATCGTTCGTTTTATCTAGTTTGTTCAATATGACAGTTCGATGAAAAGTTCACCAATGAGCGAACGAAAATTGTTTCTGGGTGTGAGTTTAATCCCAGTCGAGGCCGATGGGGTTCTACCGAGGCGAATTTCCCTTCGAAAGGGAAGTAATACCGATGGTTTCGACTATGTTTTGACGATATTTCACATTTTTTTAAGTTTAGTACTTGAAATCCCAAAGATAGGGGTTATCATGGGTTTTTCTCAAAAATGCCCAAATGATGTTATTTAAGAAGCTTGAGAATGCAAGGCATGACTCATTTAATATCTGAACACATTATTTATTTTACTTCAGCGCTCCTAGTAGTCGGATCTGGAATGTTTTAACAGCTATTTGTTTTGAAATCAATGACCATCATTTTGAGTACTCAACATTTTTATTTCAGTAACATGGTTCCGAGATACAAACGTTTTTTGAGGCCCCGATTTTTTCAATTTCACAAACAAGCTTAAAAAATTTCACTCAGTGTTTTTTGTTATCACCTAAGTATAAGTCAACATTGTAGAAGCAAAGATAATTACTGGATTTTATTCAAGTTGAAATAATTACGTCTATTCAGAATATATTTGAGTATTCATTGAAATACTTTGGAACTAAATAAGGCCTATATTTAAGGTACCTTCTGTGGAAACTGAAATTGATTCTGATACAATTTACGGATAGTTCTTCTAAGGGATTTAAGTTCCACGAGATTTCATGACATGCTCCTAGGAAACTTATAGTAAATTCCAAGAAATTCAAGAGACGTTCTTAAAGGATTTAGGGCATGCGTCAAGAGAACACAGAGCTCTTTACATCGTAATCAACTGTTTCTTATGCAGATATAACTGAATCATGAGTAAATTTTTTTTGCTGGTATTATTTTGGTGTCCAAAATTTAACGTGGACAGGCTTTACGTTGAAATTCTTTAGCTAAACAATTTAAATCATGATTTCTCGAAATTTCTCGTAGAGAATCAAAGGTTGTTGGCTTTTGAAAATTCTTTAAAAAAAATCAGTCGGTACATCCTATCTGAAGTTCGGAGAAATCCTGAAAACTATGGAAAATATGAGCAATTTTCATCTTGGTTTTGAAAAAATCTCAACAACCAGAATTATTATAAAGACATTCTGCAACACATTTTTATTTAAAACGAAATCAAATGGGTTCAATGGCCATCTAATTGATGGTTGGTTGACCACACAAAAATTGGTTGGAGATTACCTTCATAAACAGTTTGCTGAATCCCAGGAATTCTAAGCTATAGCTAAGCGAAAGTTAAATGGACTTCGAAGGTTCTGATAATTCCCAGGTAAGCAATAAGCAGTTCCAAAGTAACTCTACGGCAGCCTATCAAGCATTTAGGCCACCTTAAACGCCACATAAATGCCGCTTTTGGCTGCTTTACTGCAATGCTATAATAATGCTTCATAAATGCTATTTTTCATTCGAAATGTTTATTACAGACTACAAACATTGAAATAGCATTTGAAATCCAACTTTACAACAGATAGCATTAAAGATGCTGATATAATGCTGGTCGCATCTGAAATGCAGATTTGGGGTTGATTTACTGCATATGTTAATGAGCATTTCCAGTCTCGAGTGTCTCCAATTTAATTGAAAATTTGTACACACGTTTTACCCACGAAAGTAAGTTTTTTTTGACTGATGCAAAAAAATTGTGGACTCAAGAGTCAGTTTGAAAAAAAAAACTCCGAAAAAACGAAAATTAACATTGAAATTCATTCAACCAAAAAAAAAATTTTTCGATTTTATTTTTTGACTGTAAGAACTTGAAGTTATTACGCAAATTTAAGCGAAGACCCCAGGATGAAGAAATGTCAGGGAACATCAACTTTTGGTGTTTTTCTCAAAATTTTAATATTTGCGGGAATAATCTGATTTTTGAAGTATTTTAAAATTTTCAGCTCCTAATGATGATCTTCGTAAGAGCATCTGTTCTCGAGATATTTCCGGTTTAATTTTATCATATTCCAATAATATTCGAAAATACGACCATTTCATAAGTTTTTCAAGATTCTCCAACAACAACAATTATTAATATTTGGAGCTACATTTAGAGAGTATCATTAGGAATTGCTAGAAGAATGGGTGGAGATTTATTAAAAGATCAAAATGAATTTCCACGAAGATTTGGTGGAATTATCGGTCGGTCCCGCCATATACCCCTATAAAGTTTGATTTGAACGGTTTATCTTTAAGATAATTTAATATTGAATTTCAATTCAATCAATACATCGACAAACCAGATGGAAGCCTCCGCCTTCTTCGCCACATCGCGGATCGAAAGGTTCGGTCGACGCTTGAACAGATTCAATGCCTTCCTTCCCTTCAGCGGAGCTGTCTCGGGTTTTTTTTTGCCGCTGCCTGACTGTTGCTGGGTCTTCTGGGTCTCTTTAAATGACTTCACCACCCGGGACACCGTCGAATGATGGAACCCCAGGTGTTTTCCGGTTTATCTTTGGGACGCAGTCGGAGTTTTCCACGATATTTTTGGCGAATCGATGCCTTCTTGATAGCCACTTGACAGATTATGATGAAATTCAACAACGTAAACATTACACTCTTAGCTAGCAATACACGCTAAAAAGTTACAAACTAAAGCTCGATTCAAAGTAAATCTGGACGCACGTAAATCAGAATACACCACCGCGTCCCTGGTGGTTGGAACATAAAACGTTTGACAGGCATTTGGTGATGTTTCATTGATCAAGGAAGAGCGTTTCTCGATTTATCGACGCATCTCGAAATTACGGATCATGGAACTTGAGAAAAGAAAATTAATTGTGCACAAACATCTAGAGAATTCTTCGTGGACTGCCTCAAGAATGGCAAAAGTGTTAAAATTCCCAGGGTCAACGGTGTGTCTTATAATCAAACGTTAAAAGGATACTCTGAGTGCGGATAGCGCACAGCGCATATATCATAATAGCATAAAAGTGGCACTAGAGATAAAGAGCTGAGGGGAAAGGTGTTGAGGTACGTAAAAGGCAACCCAGCTGTCTCCATACGTGATTTGGCAAAGGAATACGATTCCAACTGTTCCACCGTTCGTAACATCCTTTCAAGATAAGGATATAAGTCTTTTTGTGCCAGTAAACATCCGAATCGCTCCCTGAAACAAAATTTAGTGGCCAAAAAGGCGAGCACGATTACTATACGAACGAATTTTGACGAAATTTAATGGCTGTATTTTAATGGATGGCGAGCATGTGTCAGAATGGATTATAAACAAATCCCCGGACGAAAATTTTACCTGGCAACTGGTCGTGTGGATGTCCTTCCAGGTATAAATTTGTTTGTGCTGATAAGTTTGCTCGGAAATTAATGATTTAGCAAGGAATCTGCAGTTGTGGCCTTAAAACCAAGGTTTTAATCACATCTCACACAATGACGTCGAGTGTCTGAAAGTGCGGATTTTACCCTTCATTCGGCAACACAAGACCAACGTTATGTTTTGGCCGGATCTAGCCAGCTGCCACTACTCTAAGGAGGTATTAGAATGGAATGCTGCAAACAATGTTAATTTCGTCGCCAAAGAGATAAATCCTTCGAATTGCCCTGAGTTCAGACCGATCGAAAAATTTTGGGCAATCGTCAAGCGGAAACTTCGAGGATGCGGTAGGGAAGTGAAAAATGCACAACGAATACGTTTTAAGTGGAATAATTTCGCCGGTACATGACGGCATCGATCACAAGTAAAATGCAACAGCTCGTTTGACGTTTTGATCAACCGTGTATGTTGTTTAATTCTTGAGTTATGATCACTTGAATGTGTCCAAATTTACTTTGAATCGGGCTTTAATCATTAGGTTTCATTTTTTTCGAGTAGAGTCTTCAGTCGTTAAAAAGATGATGTGTTGAATATTAACACAAGTAGATGCGGATGTACACAACCTTGAGGGGGTGCTCGGAAATCGCACTAATCCTTCGTCATAATAAATTATGAAATTAAATTTGCTTCAGCTAAAAACATATATTAACCATCATTCAATTGTTATTGGTTCCATCCTCGTCAAGCGCACGGTGCCCGGTGGCAGGATAATTATAATTAAATTATGCATGGCTCGGTAGGATATTAATTCAGGCGCAAGTTGCACGCGGCTTTAATTGGCAAAAAAAAAAAAGTACAGCAACGGATAATGATCGATAAGTGCCCGTTGCTGAGCGTTTGAGAGCGTGAAGGGAGTGTTACACAAGTGCGGTGAGTGGCTATAAGTTGCATTTAATCGATATTGCAGTGCTGCAGGCGTTGCACAATTCCAAATAATTGGGGTGCATTTCGTCACAGATTTGGTTTTCTAAGGTAAAAGCTCGCCAGTTTGCGTTCAATGTAACCTACCAAAAGAGGTGCATCTTTCGAAGTGAAGTTAGGATCATACTAAATTGAATAATTGAAGATGGAAGGCAATCATTGGACGCGATGAATCTTAAATTTGCTTCAATATAGTTCCTTTTACCAGTCCTACAATCACTCGTAGTCACAAACAGGACAAACAGAGCCATTCTTCGCTGATGCTCGTCCAATCACACTTAGTTCAATTAGTGTACCCAAACAAGCGGGGAAACAAACAAACGAATAAGCCCGATCCAACCGATTGATTCGCCTCATTTTGGATTCATTCCGAAAAGCAGATAGCTCCAACCCGGAGCTTCTCATTTCCTTGACCATACAAGACCCATTCTAGCTAGCAGCATCCCGGGTTCACTCACACGTGAAACGGGGAAGTTTACTTCGGTTCAACCGTCTGGGTCATTGCCGGCATCCCTCGTCGTTGTGCTTTGCTTGAAATGCACCGCTGGCTGGGATGCAACGGCATTTCCCGGAACGATGGAACGTGGAAGTTCAAGTGCAAACAAACTTTGATAAAGAAGCGAGTATCCTTTTTTCAAGAAACTCACCCCCGGAGCAGGACGAGTACTTCCCATGAATGAGTTAATACCCGAATTGGTCGTTCAAAGGAAGTTTAATGGCTTTCTGCCTTTTTTGTGTGAGTGTGAATGCTAGAATGCTCTCGCACCTCCAAATAGAGTCATCGTTCCACTAGCGCTGTCCTGTCGTCTGCGAGAGTGGGAAAATCCGTCTGATGTGGTGGAATTTTCCCTATCATTACTCATGGGGTTTTCCACCCACCCTCCTAGCCTTTGATATTTCAGATCCTGCCACCATATGAAAATGTGCAGCTGCTGTTCACTGGAAGAAAGGAAGTTCTACGAAGACGATGACGACAAAGTTTGAAGACATTGTTTCTTGTTCTTAGTGGCATTCTTGAACAGAAGTTTTCGACTGATTTTTCTGGGAAAGGGAAAAACTAGTCCCCCATCGGATACGGTCGAGTGAGCAACGTTCAAACAAGCGAACATAATGGAACTTGTGATTCATGACGGTGGGCGTCGTTCGGTTGGGAAACGATCGATCGTAACGAGCATACTGTTCCAAACTTTAACTAAAGAGAATCACATTTGCATGGAAAACATTAATTGGATTATCACACAAAGACGTTCGAGATGGAGCGATTTTTCAAGATTCGAATTTCAATTTTATTGATCTGTTCGACGAACGTCAGATCACATTAGAAATACATCCAAGCAATTGATTCATCTAATTTTCACGAATTAAATTCCTACAGCCAATTAATTTCGCTTCCCTTCGCCATACTCGTTTCGATATGGCTGCCATATTTCCGCGTGCAAGCTTCTCCATCCCCTTCGTACCCCACATCTCCTCCACCTCGTGCCAATGGTAATAGTAGCTCTGTTTCTGCTTTTTTTTTTCTTTTCGAGAGCAGTAATTAATTCACTTTTGGCACCCAATAAAATTCATGCCCTGCTGCTAATGGCGTTGCAATTTGAGATACCTCCGGCGCCAGCGATCATTACTATTATAATCGCACAACCATTTTAACACCGCTCCGCACCGTCTGAACAGATCATGCGATCTGTTTGCAAACAGCTTATTTTTTAATTTATCTTTTGTTATCACTCCTTCCACCGTAAAATTGGCTCGGAATCAGCATAATCTGCGCTGGATTTAGCGAACCAATCACCCACCACAGTCAGTTGGGTCGGCAAACAGCGGATCAATATCCAATCAAGATAGGCGCGGGCTCGAGTTGTCATCGGTCGTTTGTTTGCGTTTGTTTTTTCTTAAATTGTATACAAAAGAAAGCTGGACCGCCATCAATGACAACGAGAAGACCTCACTTGGCAGGGCTTCCTTCAAATCCAATTACCCGAATCGGTCACTTCTCAAAACCATAATTTCACTTTCGCTTAACTGAATGCGGCTTTTCGACCTTTTTTTGGGGGGATGGATCAATGAAAAATGAAGTGAAAATTTGCAATTTCGTTTGAATGAAAGTGATAGATGGTCGTGTGTAATGATTTACATTGGGTCTATTTTCGAGTTCTCCTTCCATTTGGTGGAGGGGAGACATCTGGATCTTTTGGGACTTTGAGGGTATTAATGGACTTTTTCGATCGCCCAAAACGTAAATTTTCCACCAGCTTGCTAGGGTTGCGTGCTATCAATTTAATTTACATACATCAGAATGAGTCTGAGAGCCATCCCCCTCATTCCCCCCTCACTCGGATAAAACAGACCAGAAAAAAGAAAGATCATTTCATCTAATAACACTCATCCATTAGTCTTATATGAGCACCATCACCGGATTCTGTCTGTAAGTGCTACTGCTTGCGTAGTTTCAGTTTTCAGTTTACTACACACACGATTCTATGACTAGTACAATGGCGGTTTAAGGGCTTCAAATATGGGTGGGGGAAGAAGTTTTAATTCTCCTTCCTGACGAAACTTGTGGACGTTGAATGCTCTATGGCTTTAAATTGCAACATGATATGATTATCAATGGATAGTTGCAGTAAAAAGCTAAACAAAATTTGCTGTTTGATGTACAAAGCGAATTTTTTATTTAACTAAAGGGTGTTTCGATCAAAATTTGGTCGACTTAAACTTGACCTATTTCCTCTCATCGTGCATTAAAAAAATTTAAATTAAAAAACACCCCTCATTTTGAAGATGTGTGCGTGTAGCATCATGTCTCTCTTTGATTTTGAGATTAGCACTTCAGTTATCAAAACGTCGTCGAAGGAAGCAACGCATCAAAATTTTGCACGGGCATGGCGAAAATCCAAACTACTCTCACGCCAAGTTGGCTAAATTGTTGAATGTGGCTAAATCATCTGTTACCAACGTATTGAAAGTGTGACATTTGTCAACAGCCAGGAAAGCTGGATTGGGGAAAAAATCTAAAGCTGGAGGCCACAACGAAGACAAAAAGAGTTGCCCGCTGTTTCAAGCGGAACCCCAACCTCTCCGTCCGAGATGTCGCAGAAAAGCTGGGAGTGGCGCCTTCAACCGTGGATAGAGAAGGACGATGAAAGATACGTCAACGGGGAACGTGGCAGGGAAACGTGGCAGATATTTTCAAGCACATTAAACTGTGAAAGTTCACGAATACATATCTGGTGGGGCAGGCCATCTGTACCTGACTGGAAGAGAAACGTTTACATTGCGACCGGAACCTTCAACCAGAAAATTTATCTGAGCGAGTGCCTACAAAAATGTTTACTGCCTTTCCTGCAGCGACACAATTGTTCCGTTCTATTTTGGCCGGATTTGGCTTCTTGCCATTACGGAAAAAAGGCTATGGAGTGCTATGCTGCCAACAACGTTCAAGTGGTGCCCAAAAACAAGAACCCTCCCAACACGCCAAAGCTCCGCCCAATCGAACAATATTGGACCATCGTCATGCGGAACCTTAAGAAGACTCAAAAAGCTGTTGTGAACGAGAAACAGTTCAAGGCAAACTGGCGTTCTGCGGCGAATAAAGTGGACAAGGAGACTGTACAAAATCTTATGGCAGGTGTTAAACGAAAGGCCCGCCAATTCGCATTCGGTAAAAAGGAAGCTTATCTGAATATTTCTCCTGTATGCTGTATAAACTGAACTTGAAAAAGAGAAAGAATTTGACTTATTAATAAAAACTTTAATCGACTCACACACATTACTGTTTGACCAAATTTTGATCGGAACACTCTTTACTAACATTAACGTATCTTTTCTAAGAAGGTTGTGATACTATATTCTTTTCCAACAATTAGGACCTAAGCATTAACTATTGACCTAGCCCTATTATGGCTTATGATAGAGATGCCATTACTCGCTCTCTGAAAATAGGAAAACGTATAAAGGAAAGGTCTCACCAAATTATTACCCAGTGTGTGAGGATGTTATTGACGAACCGCCATCCGAAATAACTGATCGAAGCGACTCTTGAATTCAAATTGCCTCTGCTAACTCTTTGTCGACTAACACGAGACGGCTTTTAGTTTTTGCACAATATGAACACCGTTTCGATCGTCACGTTTTTCCTTTGTGCGTTTGTGGTTGTGATTTTCAATGTTAATGTTTTTTTTCCTCGACGTTAAGATCTTTCCGCGACGTTTGTGAATGTTGTGATACGAGTTTGGCGACTACGCCAGTGAATGAACTTTTTATGTGGAAAATATCAGTTGCTAGCAAGTGAATAAAGCTCCTTCGGAAGTAAGGGTTAAGGTTACGGATACCGATTCGAAGTCTCGCAATGGGCGGAGGTTTTGGTGGTAGCTCCAAAAACCATATTATTTTGCAGTGCAAGCGCTGCTACCGGACCAAATTGCTGCTGACGATTGAAGTTTGGATTTGATAATCAGGATATATACGAAGAAGAAGATTGTATGTGCCTTCACCTGCAGA
The DNA here is from genome assembly GCA_034211315.2 of Aedes japonicus. Lineage (NCBI taxonomy): Eukaryota > Metazoa > Arthropoda > Insecta > Diptera > Culicidae > Aedes > Aedes japonicus. The sequence continues at coordinate 27,924 of JASCZW010001456.1, forward strand.
AGTACATTTTCGAAGCACGTTTGATGTTTTTTCTTACGCCTTTAAGTACAATGCACGAAATTTAGTTTGTGAGGATCAGCCAATCGCTGCTCGTCTACTATCGCAATCACACATGCTGAAATTGCTGATGCCGTTTGCGGGAATCTTTGGTTTATCTCGACATAAAAATAAATGCGGTGGCAAAAATTGCGGCTTCATCTTCATTATTCAACCAACTTCTCACGAGTCAACATGGCCTAGTGACATCAATCACGGATTCAATATCAGTAGTAGCAAAAGTACAGGAAATCCCATGTCAGAAACAATTAAAACGATTAATAACTTCTTGTGGTACACACTTAGAAATAATGAATTCTACACGAGACGTAATTCATGTATGTAAAAAGTCGGGGGACGTAAACAAAGATTTAGTGTAAAATTATGTCTCTTGAGACTGATACATACGCAATTCGAAGATATATGTGTTTTATCGAATTTATTTTCGCATCTCTTTCAACTCATTCTTATGTGCTAAAGGACGCTTGCATGTGTCGGTCTCAGGAGACAGAAATTTACATGACATTTTGGTAGTGTGTAGTGCATTTTTTTTTCTCGAATAATATATCGTGTCGATATAACAGATCTGTTATTTATCCATGCAACCACCAGAGCGACGCTTTTTTTTTTTAATAACAATGTATTCCTAGCTCTTTGTATTCTTTTCGTGCAATGCAAAGGAACAAATCTCGAGTAATTCATGATTAGGACCTAAAAACCATTTGTAAATAATAACTTTAAACGTTGATATCTCACGAATCACGAGGATCCTACTATATCCAGCTACTCCATATGGTAGAACTAACATTCTTCTACCAAATGCTGCTTCCATTTCACGAGAGTTATTAGAGTTCAAAAGAAATCGACATTTAAAGTCATTGTTTACAATGACACTTAGCAACAAATTTACTCGTAAATCATACCGTCTATATCATAACATAAACTTAATTCATTTTTCTGTGCACGAAATGCACGAAATGCTTCTCCAAAAGATGAAAAGCTGGCAAAAAATGCGCCATCCAAATATTGCAAATTTTGCAATAATATCTTGAGAAGATAACATGATACCTGAAAAATCCAATACACGCAATATTTTATAAAAAATTGATGTGTTGCAGTTTTGCAAATCTGGATGATCTATTCTGGAAGAAGAGACTCTAGTTTCACCAAATATTTCAATCGTAATTTCAGGTGAATTAGAATAGATTGCACTTTAGAGCGTTAAACTTGCATGATGCAGATATAAGTTCCAGAAATTAGGTCAAATTAGCAGTTTCACTTAAAGAGTGCCCACAGTTAAATTGCATCAATTTCAATAAGCTGTAACATTTCGCCCTTTTGGTTGATTTCAACGAAATTTTGGGTGAAATGACCTCAACGTGTAAAGTGCACATCGACAACCCACTTCTTTCGCAATGAGCCATCGGATAGATGTTGAAAATTCACAAAAAAATTCTACAGTGTTACGTACTGTGCGAAGGATCACAAGCGAGTGGTTGCTGCCTTTAACCGAAAACCAGGATGTCGCGAAAAAGCTGCACTTGACCAAAAGTTTCGTGCAGAAAGCCAAGAAACGAGCTAGACTCCGTTCATTCAAAGTTCAGAAAGCTCCAAACCGCAATGAAAAACAGAATCGTACAGCTAAAACACGTGTGTGTAAGCTGTACACAAAAATGTTGATGAAATCACACTGCTGCATCATGGACGATGAAGCACACGTAAAAGCGGACTTTAAATAAATTCCCGGAAACCACAAGTTCGATGTTCCAGAGTCTCTCAGGACACAGCAAGTGTCAAAGTTCCCCAAGAAATTCATGATTTGGTTGGAGATTTGTTCGCGTGGTAGACAGAGCAATCCTTTCGTGACAACTTCAACTGTGAATGGTTAAGTATACAGCCTGAGAAAACGACTGTTTCCGTTTCTCAAAACACACAACGTTCCTACAATTTTTTGGCCAGACCGAGCCTCTTGTCACTATTCTAAGGATGTTCTGGAGTGGAACAAGACGAATGGTGTCAATTTCGTGCCGAAGGATCTTTATCTACCAAACTCTCAAGAGTTGCGGCCAATTGAAAAATATTGGGCTATAATGAAGCATGAGCTTCGTAAGCATCCTAAAGTTGTCACTACAGGAAATGTTGAAGTCTTGGTTGAGAGCGGAAAAAATGTCGGTTCAAGCGTTGCACAAAATCTTTTGCGTGGTATTAAGAAGAAAGTTCGGGCTTTTGCATTTGATAAAGAAATACAGTGAAATGAAAATACCTAAACCAAGTACATACATTGTATTTTATTCCCTGAATATTTCATGGCAATCGGTTGAGAGACTTGTTTTTGAGGACACGTTTAAAGTGATGCTTTTAACTGTGGACACCCTTTACTATTGTCTCATCTATCAAGCTAAAGCCTTCAAAAAATACCCCAAGTGACAAACCGAGGGTGGTCAATTCGTCATGCTCATGCTAATGCTCATGCTCAACAGCATCTTAACTGCTGGTTTAAATCGATACAAATCGGATTTCAACCGTTAACAAAAAAAACGTTATTTTCTCAATGAAAACCCACGCTCACACTTTTTGAGTGGCCCCATAACTGTTGTTTTGAATCGGTGTCCTTACTGTAAGTTTAAACCGGTGTCCTTAGTGATGGTTTGAATTGGCAAAAATTAGCTCTCAAGTGTTATTTAAAATTTAGCTTGTTTTCCCAATGATAAATCTAATAACATTTTGTGAGTGGTACCAACAGCACCTTTACTGTTAACGGTGATGGTGGGGCCACATACAGAGTGTGCTGGTGGTTTTGCATGGGGAAAACGAAGCAAATTTCAGGTAACGTTTGAGAACCTTCCTGAACTGATTTACACCAACAGTAAGGATGCTATTAGACCGACTCTCAAAGTTTGATGGTGGTTTTTGCTTTGAAAAACAGGATAAATGTTAAGCATCGCTTAAGAGCCAGTTTGGACCCATTTAAACGAACAGTAAGGATGATGTTGGGGCCCCACACCAAGTGTGGTAGTGGATTTGCATGGCGAAAACACTTTCAATTTGTACAACTACATTCTACAAATTATTTTTCTACCGGTACTAATATCTGCATCAAGCAAGTTTTACGTGCTGAAGATCAATCTTTGCTTATCTACTTAAAATTACGATGGAAGAATTTGGATAAACTAGGGTCTCTAAAAGCATTTTATGGTGCCTTCTGGCAACTTTAGGCTTCTATTGATTTCTAATCTCATCTTTTTCGTAGCAACCGGAGGGAATCCTTTACCCAATGATATAATTATCTTCAATCCGCGAAACCAATCGCAATGTTTTTTCTAAGTCAAACTGAAGTCAAAAACATATCTTGAACACTGTTGAGCTTGTGGAACTGGGTGAAAAGCTGGTAGGTGATTTCGATGCCGACCCCATTACTTCCGACGGCATCATTCGTGTAAAATAGATGGTTGACAAGCTCACGGAACGATGCTTACACGCCTACACAAAGTGTCATCGTTTGCTACATTTGTCTGGTTCCAGCTGTTGACTCCACCACCTGTCGATCTCGGTCACCGGAGTGAGTAGCTGGTTGACGAGGCTAGGAAGGAGTTGATTGGCCTCCCTTAGGAGAAATCCTCCATCGATGGACCCTTTGGTGTTTACTAGGAATCCAGCAATTCGACGGCAAATGGCGATTGATAGGAGTAGGCCTGGAGTGATCCAGATGGCTGTATTATATACCGAGACCAATTTCTCTGACAGCAGTGGCCTGGCGAGGCTGGTGATCTCAAGGCCGTATCGTGGGGTGGATGGAAGATATTGAGAGGGTGACAAACTAAACTAGGCTGCAACTATCATTCAGCATTAACTATTGACCTAGCCCTAATATGGCTTATGAAAGGGATGCCATTACTCGCTCTCTGAAAATAGGAAAACGAAAAAAGGAAAGGTCTCACCAGATTATTATCCAATGAGTTAGGATGTTATTGACGAACCGCCATCCCAAATTCCCGATCGAGGCCAGTCTTGAATTAAAATTTCCTCTGCTAAATCTTTGTCCGCTAACATGAGACGGCGTTTTGTTTTTGTCCAATATGAACACCGTTTCGATTGTCACGTTTTTTTCCTTTGTGCGTTGTGGTTCTGATTTTATATGTTAATGTTTTTTCCACGACTTTAAAATCCTTCCGCGACGTTCTTGGGAGCCTGCGCTACGCTTCAGACCAGATTTTCACAAGTAGAATTGCAGCTGTAGTTAATGCGTCATAGACAAAATACACAAGATGAAGAGTCTCAGGAGATAGCAATGTTAGCCTCCCATCAAGAGTTCAGGTTGACAGTGGTAGACGAAATCGCGTATCTGAGCTTGTTGGTGGCCACCGATAACGACACTCTGCTGGTGTCGTTATCGGCGGTCACCAACGAGCAAAGATACAGATGGTCTGACATAAATGTGGAGGAGGCGAATGAACCAGTTGAACCACGAATTGCATCAGTTGCTGGGAAAACATCCCATAGTTAACGATGGGTATGTCGTAAGAATGTCAGACGGCAGTCCAGTTAAAATAGTTCTTAATCCATCGTGTAGAAGGCGAACTAAGGACCCTTCGCAAACTGCGAGGCTGGACAGTTGTTGCGACCGCCGATCTCCTTGAAAAATCTCGGGATTGCGTTAGTTCCGAATTTGGAAAGTGCCGAAGAGGAGTGTGTACGAAAGTTTTTGGAAGAGACTACAACAAGGGCTGAACGTGGAAAGTTTGCAACAGGGGTACTGTTGAACTATGACTACATCGATCTAACCGAAAACCGATTAAAATGTTTGGAGAAACGATTAAAAAAGTATCCACCGTTGTTTGAAACTGTCCGTAGATTCGGCTGCGGCAATTAAACACAATTATTACGTCGACGACTATCTTGACAGTGTCAACACCATCGAGGAAGTGGTTCAGATAGCCACAGAAGTTTCCACGGTACACGGAAAAGATGACTTCTTCATCAGGAATTCGATGTCGAACAGACTGGCAGTCCTCGAGCGCATTGGAGAGGCCAATCCAGCTGCGGTTAAGCAATTCGCGGTCGGCAAAGATTGATTAGGTCACCATAAGACGATGAGCTTCGTGAAGAGCTCCGACACCCTAATAGAAGGTGGAGCTATTCCGAGTAAACGAGAACTACTGAGCGTGGTGATGAATCTTCATGATCCCCTTGGACTGGTTTCTGCCTTTGTCATTCACGGGAAAGAGATAGTTCAATATACGTGGAGGGAGAACATTGCGTGGGATGAAAAGATTCCATTCGAATTATTCGCCCGCTGGAATCAATGGTTGAAGGTTCTACGAGAGATGACCAAGGTAAAGATCGATCGTTGCTACTTTCCAGGATACGGTCCGATCAGCTACGATTCGCTTCAACTACACATCTTCGTCGATGCGAGTGAACAAGCAATTCCGAATCGTCAACAGGGGAAAAGTTCGGAGTGCTCTTCCCAAGTAACATTGCCAAACCATCCAGCTTTATTAAGTTTTATTAAAGTTTTATGAAAGCCACTAGAAATCAATTTGGTTTTATTACGGCAGCAAGAAGTGCCAATAGGTTCTACGATATTAAACTTTGCCTTCCAAAATTCCTTTTACTCCTATCAAAGCTTTTATTTTGGCTTTATGAACTCGTAAAATGCTGGTTTGAAATGCCGTTTTAGGACTCATTCAAATTATCTTATTATGGTCAGTTGAAAAAGCATTCTAAAACCATTTTGCCTCCAGTTAATGCATTAAACAGCAAATTGGCCAAATAGGTTTATAGTAGCCATTGTGAAGATAAATTGGCTTTTTGGCAGAACTGGGATTTCTTGCAATCGCCATATTGAAATTTAAGAAATCATTGAAATGTGGAAATAAATCACATTTTAAATGTGGTACAAATGAACTGTAGATCAGAGACCGAGTTTGGCATTCTTTTAGATAACCTAATTGAATTCCATGAGTTTTCAGGAAATTCGTGAATAATTTATTGAATATATTTGTTCCAATTTTGTTTTTTGCATTATCTCCGAGGTGCATCGTGCCAATATTGAACATAAAATTAAATGTGCATATGATTTAGAGCATGATACGCTATAAAAAATTTGTTTTGGATATTTTGCTGTCAAACAAAATTTTCCGCAACACTACCCAGGTAACCAATAAGCATTAGCATATGCAGTAAATCAACCCTAAATCTGCATTCTAGATGCTACAAGCATTATATTAGCATTATAACAGCATCTTGAATGCTATCTGTTGTAAAGCTGCATTTCAAATGCTGTTGAAATGATTGTAGCTTCAATAAGCATTCCGAATGAAAAATTGCATTAATAAAGCATTATCATAGCATTGCAGTAAAGCAGTCGTATATTGGTCCAAAAATGGCATTTATGTTGCATTTAAGGTGACTTAAATGCTTGATAGGTTGCCGTAAAGACGTTTTGGAATTGCTTATTGGTTACCTGGGTAGAACTGTTTTCGTAAATATTATTTTCTGTTAAATGAATCAGAAGAGCAGAGAATCGAACAAAGCAGAACAACAAAAAACCGATATCACCGTGAAGTTTGACAGCTGTGGCCATTTTGCCCTTTGCTGGTTTTCATGGCAGCCAATAGGTTTTATGAAGGTTTTCAAGTGGTCATAACTTTTTTCACTAGAACATTTTCAAAATCTTTATGGTCTTGTAAAGGTTTTATTAAATTGTATTCATAATCATCTATAGATTGGGCCACATTGTACACATTTCAGTTTTAACTATGCATAGAGGAGGTATTGGTGGACAAACCAGTTTTGAATGTAGTTTTATCAACAAAGCCGGGAGGAGTGCTATACGGCTGGAATAAAACTAAAATTGTTACTTGGGTTGTTTCAACAAAACCCAAAGTGGCACCTCTACAAACACTTTCGATGCCACGGCTGGAGGTAATGGCGGCTTTGATAGGAGCTCGTCTCCTGAAAACTATCGAGGATTACCATTCTGGTGAATATTACTCGTACTTTCTGCTGGAGTGATTCTACAATGCTGCTTGCGGGAATAAAATCCGACTCACGACGCTACCGCCAGTTTAACGCCTTTATAGTAAACGAAATTCTAAGTTTATCCGCGATGGATGAATGGAAATGGATCGGAACATATGGGCAGACGAAAACGTAGAAGAAACGGACGAGGAACTCCGACCAGCCTTTGTCCGTTCACATTTCGTCATCAAACCGATGCATCACATAGAAATAGTCTTATTTTGTTGATCTTGAGCGACTTCGAGCAAAGATATCTATAAATTATTCAATAATACAAGGGGAAGTGGGATAAAATCAGCCATATCTCTCTTCACAGAGCCGTGCGGTGATTGAAACAACCTGTATTCGATTTTTCAGAAAAATTTCGCATAGGACTAGTCATATTTTGTTGATCTCGAGCGACTTCGAGCAAAGATATCTATAAATTATTCAATAATATAAGGGGAAGTGGGGTAAAACCAGCCATATCTTCGTTCACAGAGCCGTGCGGTGGTTGAAACAGCTTCTATTCGATTTTACAGGAAATTTCACATGGGGTTAGCACTATTTTGTTGATCTAGAGCGACTTCGAGCTAAGATATCTACAAATTATTCAAGAATATAAGGGGAAGTGGGGTAAAATAAGCTCTATAACTCCACAACCATATCCGTGATTGAAACCAGTTCCATTCGATTTCCCAGACAATTTCCAAGCGGAAATGGCCTTGTTTACAAGCCGGGCTTAAAAGCGACAAAAGTTACAGATTTTTTCCTTAGTTTTCATCAGTTCTTGCCCACTGTGCGATGGTGGAATGCGAACGGTTCTCTAGATTTGAACGTTTAAAACGATGCCTTGCGTATGTCCATCGATTCATCGATAACCTCCGTAAAGCTTCTAAGAGTAGGGTTCGAGATTCAACCAAGAACTTAAGCCGAGAAGAGGCCTCTTGTCACTATGCGAAATCCTTCCGGGAATGGTATAAGATACACCAAACTGTCCAGAACATCGCCAAAAGAGAAGTACTGGGCTCTAAATAAGCGGAAACTCATCGAAACTAAGAAGAAAGAAAATTATACCGACGATTTCAAGAGCAGCAGGAGAGTCGTCACGGCGGGCGTATCTGAGGGTACCGTGCGAAACCTGATGACGAATGTACCACAGAAAATTCGAGAATTTTACAGAAAGAAGGAGACACCTTTATCAACTGTTTCTGATGAAGATATAACTCTGTGAAATAAACAATCGGTTTTGTTGAATTATGTGTAATTTTTTTTGCTTCTATTATTTTGGTGTCCGAAATTTAACGTGGACAGGTCTTAATTTTGGTGATTTTTTTCTTAATTGAAATTGTTAAGATTCCCGTCCGATTTCCTAAAATTTAAAAATAAGGGGTCCGCCTGTGCCCCCTGGAGACGCGTCAGTGAAGTTTCACTATTCCACACGAGGGGTCGCCCTTCCGGGTGGAGGAAGGAAAGTCCGATTATTTCCATTTCCTAAGCTACAAGTACGAACAGAATTCTCGTAATTCTTACATTCATCATATGGATGTTCTTTTCGAGCTGCTTCGGCGAGACGACTTGTGAAACGTGTGTATTAGGAAAAGGCGAAGATTACAAACTTCCTGTCCGGGTGTATGTGTGTCTCCCTTTCTCGATGAATTTACGCTTCGGAGCGGAGTTCTGGCTGTAAGTTGGTTCATCGTTCCATTTCGTTTCGTTTTCATTTCCATCATCGCCATTCGCCATCAGTCAGATGAGTTGCACGTAGAGCTCGAGTTTTGCTCCTCCGATGGCTGTGTAGCAGCCATGGCGGGTGATATATGGATGACTTTTGTAAAGTAATACTTTGTTGCATTTTTCTCTCCCGTCTGTTGAGGGCTTTGTTGGCGTGCATAAAATGCAACTTGCTGAATTGTTTGTCGAATGGATGCATTCCAGAAGGGGAAGGAGGGAAACAGGATACAATTTACTCTCGCAAGTTGGAATTCAGACTTCAATTTGGACGAAGCATTCATCTTGTGGTCGCTATTAAACAAATTGCACTTTGAATGAACGTTTTCTTTGACGACGTCAGGATGAAGTGATTACTGGGAGTGGAATTAAACAGAACTATAAACCGCAGTTTCAGCAAGACTGACGCTGCGTGACTTAATCTTCATGTTTTCGTCACTTCCATACAGCAACTGCTCGACAACATTAACATCAGTCATCACGTGACTGAAGCTGCAACTTGCTTTCAACCGTCAAGAAGATACAACACCCACCGATTCAATTCCCGCACTGCGCTTATCATGCAATTTGTCGGTACACCACACACATCGCACACGATTCCATCCGTCCATCCAATGCCGAGATTTGATGCGTTCCTGAACAACATAATTATGGCTTACACTTTCGTTTGCTATTGACGCCCCCTCGTTGTACAGCCAACCGCTGCAATCACGTGAGAGCGCGCGTGTTCCCTGTTAGTTGTGCAGTAATTGTGCAGATAATTTTCACTAAACACTCAAACCGGTACCAAACCAAGAGCCCCGGCATCTTAATCACAAAGAAGCATACCCAGCGAGCAAAACCGCATCGCTCTGGCAGCTTCCACATCACTGACGGACGCAATGCAACCATTGAACCGAACCGCTTTGCAGGAGAATATAACTTTACAACCGTTTAATGGTGCGTTTAAATGGTTCAACCACTACTCCCCCTGTCTTGCCGGCTGTGGGACCGAACATGATGGGGCACGCGTGCCCTCAGCGGAGTTTGTAACGAAACTTGTTTCGAAGAACATGTGTCTGCTGATGACGGTAATATGTTGCATGTCAATTCCGTCACCGGCAGTCGTTGGGTCGGACTCATTAAAAGCCAGACGTCCTCTCTCACACCACCCACCCACCAGGGCACAGCAACGCCGCCCAGATCCAGACCGATCAATATTTCATCGAACGGTTACTATTTCAATTAAAGTCTCATTCATATATGCATGCGACGATGATGATGGAGAGGAAGACGACGATGTGTGATGCACTCATTTCATACGGAGCTGCAACAGTGTCAGTCAAAAAAATGCTTACGATTCCAAATTCTAGTTTTCTCCGGAGCTTCGTTGGCTGTTACTAGGGTACAATTCACATTGGAAACAACAATACAAACTTATCATACGGAAGGAAGGGCGGCGGCCGAGAGTTCCCATTTCGATTGCAATTGTAGCAAGCAGCGGCAACTGGCGCTACAACCATCCGGGGGGTATCGTTATTGATGTTCAAGGTAAGTGAACTAATTGCCACAGTTGGTTCCGTTTCAATGTGGGACGTACATAGCTTGAATGAGTTGTACACTGTGCTATTCATTATTCTCATTAAATTAAAATAAAGTGCCAGATGCCGTCCCACAACAATTGTTCAAGTTGCTCCAACAACGAAACAAGTGACACCAGTCGGTGCACACATATCGGTTGAACTATTGAACAACATCATAGGTTGGAATAGGGGCAATAGCGAATGGAGGTACAATGACACAGTGCTTGGCGGTTGATTATGGTGAGCTCGATTTCTGAGTACGTCGCAGTTTTGTACTCGAAAATGCCATCTGATATTTCTATGCTGCCGCATGTTTTCAACTCGCAGCACGTGGCCTAGAAACAGGCAGCATCACTGTTGTGTGCTGTCGGGGTGTACTAGATTCGAGTGCGCAGATTATGCTGCTGAGTATGTTGATAATGGTGGTTGACTGGTTTCTGTTGTTTGGAGGAGTAGTCATTATTTACATCGATGAAGTGGAACCATTGAAACATGACACAGTGGTTTTTGTGTTGGTCGACACGCAGAACAACACTTCACAAGGGTTAGCTTTTGAAGACCGATTGGTCGAGTAGGTGGAAGTTCATGTTTCCAAAATTGGAGCCAGGACAGCATGCTTTTGAAATTATTTTTTTCCCAGTGCAATGACGATGTTTACACTCAAAAAAATCGTCACGTAATTTCACGTAACTTTCACCTGAACACGTAACCAAATCTTCTTCAGTAGAATCAGGTGAACATTACGTGCCAGTGAATTGTACGTGAAAAATCACGTAACAATTATATGATTTGCACGTAGAATGTGAATTTACGTGGAAATCACGTAGCTCTTACGTGAATTCTACGTGTTTATTACTGGTTTTGGCAGTGGACGAAAATTACGTGCGTTTCACGTGGATGTGACGTATCGATTTTTTTGAGTGTACTTACCCGGTTTTCATGGTTACCGCTATCACTTCTGTGCCAACCAGAATTTTGTTTGAATTTTGAATGAAGTCGGCTCTAAGTGCGGATCAAAAATCTGCTGTCACTGTTGTTTTGATTTTCAACCGGTGAGCATGAATTTCATAAGACGAAATCTGAACAGTATGTCTTGTAATGATTTTTAAATTTATTAAGTGATTTTGAATCCTATTACGAACATGGAACAACCAGGGCCGTCATTATCGTTCCATAAGAATAGATGCTAGCCCTTGCATATTTTCCGATCCCGACGGGTAATTGATATTCTTTCTGGTTCATTGATTTTCATTTCTGACATTTAGTAATTCGTATTAAAAATGAACCTGTTTACATAAATGAATATCACAGCATTTTGAAAATCGAACGTTCATTCTTCTGGTTACGTTTGTAGTCACGTGTTATCATTTGATTTCCGCATGGAACTTATAGGTGTTATGTTGCCTAAAAATCCCGCTTTTGAACCTGATTGCTTTTTTCCCTGCCAGCAGAAAGTTAAAAAAGCTATGCTTAATTAAATTTACTCGATAATACTCGATTTAGAAACTTAGTCGATAGTTTGAAAGTGTCATGTTTATTTGAGCTATTCATGCCATTTACAGAAATCTATAAAATTTTACCTTATACTCATTGTTGACAACAGCTGACCGTTCGGTAATCCGATTTAACGGATTTTGGTAAAAAATCTACCGGATTTCGGTAAAATTTTACCAGAATTCGTTAAATCGGATTACCGAGCTGTTAAGAATTCGGTAAAATTTTACTGATTTCTGTGAAATAATCTGAGTGAGTATCGATCTATCTTACCACGCTGATCAATGTTACCCCGTTTTGCGGTAGTGTAGTTTCGTATTATTGAGCATATATTTTAATCATTCATACTGGTTGATTCAGTGCACAGTGGGAAAGAACTGATTAAAACAACGGAAAAAATCTGTAACTTTTGTCGCTTTTAAGCGCGGCTTGTAAATAAGGCCATTTCCACTTGAAAATTGTCTGGGGAATCGAATGGAACTGGTTTCCATCCCCGCACAGATATGGCTGTGAAGTTATAGAGCTTGTTTTAGCCCACTTCCCCTTATATTCTTGAATCATTTATAGACACCTTTGCACGGAGAGGCTCACGATCAACAAAATAGTGCTAATCCCATGCGAAATTTCCTGGAAAACGAATAGAATCTGATTCAACTACCGCACGGCTCTGCGAACGAAGGTCTGGCTGGTTTTACCTCACTTTCCCTTGTATTCTATTCCCTCATAGATATCTTTGTTCGGAGTGGCTCATGATCAACCAAATAAGGCTTGTCCTATGTAAAATTTCTTGGAGAATCGAATAAACGTTGTTTCATCTACTGCACGGCTTTGCGAACATAAATATGGCTGATTTTACCCCACTTCCTGTTATATTATTGAATAATTTATAGATATCTTTGCTCGAAGTCGCTCAAGATCCACAAAATAGGACTAGTCCAATGTGAAATTTCCTGGAAAACCAGAGGTTGTTTCAACTACCGCAAGGGTCTGTGAATGCACATATGGCTCATTTTAACCCACTTCCCCTTGTTTTCTTTAATAGTTTATAGATATATTTACTCGGAGTGGCTCAAGATTAACCAAATAAGGGTAGTCCTATGTGAAATTTTTTGGAGAATCGAATAGAAGTTATTTCATCTACCGCACGGCTCTGTGAACGAATGTGAAATTTCCTGGAAAACCGAAAATAGTTTGTTTCAACTACCGCAAGGGTCTATGAACGAAGATATGACTGACTTTACCCCGCTTCTCCTTGTATTCTTGAATAGTTAATAGATATGAAATAACCTTTATTCGATTCTCAGCCTTATTTGGTTGATCTTGAGCCGCTCCGAGCAAAGATATCTATTAACTATTCAAGAATACAAGGGGAAGTGGGGTAAAACTAGCCATATATTCGTTCACAGAGCCTTGCGGTAGTTGAAACAACCTCTGTTCGGTTTTTCAGGAAACTTCACATGGGATTAGCACTATTTGGTTGATCTTGTGCCTCTCCGTGCAAAGATATCTATAAACTATTCAATAATATAAGAGGAAGTGTAGTAAAATCTGCCTTATGTTCGTTCACAGAGCCGTACGGTAGATGAGATAACTTTTATTCGATTCTCGAAGAAATTTTACATAGGACTAGCCTTATTTGGTTGATCTTGAGCCGCTCCGAGCAAAGATATCTATTAACTATTCAAGAATACAAGGGGAAGTGGGGTAAAATCAGCCATATCTTCGTTCACAGAGCCTTACGGTAGTTGAAAAAACGAAATTTCACATGGGATTAGCACTATTTTGTTGATCTTGAGCCACTCCGAGCAAAGAAATCTATAAACTTTTCGTTAATACAAAGGGGAATTGTGGTAAAACCAGTCATACCTTCATTCACAGAGCCGTGCGGTAATTGAAACAGCTTCTGTTCAGTTTTTCAGAAAATTTCACAGCAGCTTAGCACTGTTTTGTTGATCTAGAGCCTCTCCGTGCAAAGATGTATATAAATGATTCAAGAATATAAGGGGAAGTGGGGTAAAATAAGCTCTATAACTCCACTACCATATCCGTGCGGTGGTTGAAACCAGTTTCATTCGATTCCCTAGAAAATTTCCAAACGGAAATGGCCTTGTTTACAAGCCGCGCTTAAAAACGACAAAAATTACAAATTTTTTCCTTAGGTTTCATCAGTTCTTGCCCACTGTGCAGTGTTTTGAAATATTGCTTCCGTATCCAAGAGATTTTAACGGACTGCTACTATATTATCCGGCGAGACGAGAAAAATCGGACCCGAATTTCAGATCACTCATTTGATAAGCGAGTGAAAAATCAAGACAGCAAGCTAATCAGAGCGAGAAGTCGTATCCTATTCAAACATTTTATCACTTTCTATGAGCTAGAGGAAGATAAAAAGATAAATTTTTACTACTGTATCCTACAATCTATTTCACTACTGTAACTTATATCTGTATCAATCAAGTTGAAGCTTCTTAAGAAAAATCTATGCTAATCCATTGAAAATTGCAATTGAGGGATGTGGTAAAAATAAGATTGAATTTGAAGCGCCTTTCTCAAACAAATCATCTAGTGGAAAGCTTAACTGGATTGCGTATTTTGTTATTCGTATTATTGGATCATATTCCTGAAAGGCTCTTATTCCCGCAGGTTTCGCGTAAGTGTCGCTGCTTACGGGCTAACCCTTTTTGGGCCTTTATACAGCACTATGTTGAATTTAGAACGGTAACAAAGCGTGATCTGTCTGTTAAGTGGAACCGCATGCAGGGCAAGGCCCACGCTAGGATGGTGGCTTCCTAGATACATACATACGTCAAAATTGGCTTATGGCTACTAACACGGGGAAGTTGTCTTCCAAACACCAAATGCAGGCAAGTATACATTCACTTTGAATAATTCGCTACCTGAATCGTCTGCTGTTCGTAGGTTCTCTACGTCTGCTCATCCGCCATATCCGGCCGAGTTACAGGGCTCTCTATATACTACCAAAATGTACGGGGGCTGCGCACAAAACAGGACGACTTCTACACTGCGGCAAATGAGTCTTCGTTTGATATCTTGGTTCTCACAGAAACCTGGCTGGATGACGCGTAGGCAAATTTTCGCAGATTCTTCATCAAGTATTCAACGGTTGTGTGCCTCCACAATGTCCGCCGTTGAAGCCTTTATGGTCGAGTTGTGGACTTCGAGTTTGTAAAACGGAACGAAATACTGCTCGTCGAACAAACACCAGTTATTTTTTTTTCGAGCTAACACCAGTTCTGAGCAATTCTAAGACTTTTGACGTAAAAAAAAATCAATTTCGGAAATTTCATGGACCACTACTTTGGAAAATTTTTCATGGGTCAAAAAAGTTGGGGGTCCACTTAACGAAGTCCGATAGAGCTCAAATATTTTGCATGGGAACTTTTTCTGGGGAAACAAAACTTTTGAGCACTATTTTTTTTTAAATTCGATAAGTCGGTTTTGGCTGACACCCTAACAATAATTATTTGAGTCTTGGTCCGCTATACAGTTCACTTTTTTTGTGGCAAAGTAAAGCTTCATCACGCCTATTTCCTATCTATCATTGAATAAATTATCGATAATGAAGCCATTGTATGATTGTTCGTATACCACTGTTATAATGTGTGATATTTGTTTTATGGGTCATTGAAATAAAAAATTACAAAATAAGAATGGCGTCACGTTCCTAGTTATAAAAAATCTTGTATTAAGTTAATCCAACAGTCGATTCCCGAATGTCAATAATATTGAACACAATGTCTATCATCATATACCACCTATCTAGCCAAATTCATATTTAAGGGTGGCTACAACTCTCGCGGATCACATAAGAAAGGTGTTGCAGCCAAGAAGAAATCCCACATCAATATCACTGAGGAAAAATTCCCACCAGATTGCACTAGCATTCAAGGCTCGCAGACAGTATGTCCGTTGGATCACATCTGTAAAATCAGTGCATCAATGCCAGATATATGACGCGGCATTAAATCTACTCAACACCATGACAGGATATGTCTTTGGGTGCCATCACAGAGCTACATTGCCGAGTTTCTGACAAATGTTTTCTATGCGAATAGAAAAATTAACAGAATAATTACAAAGCAGAATCAGGGGCAAGCAGAACTGAGAAATATCCAAAATTATTGAATGGTTATCAAAAAAGTCTAATGAAAATTCCTTGGTAATTCTACTGAATGAGTACTCTAAAAACTAGAAACTTATCGATTGCTTACAGTTGTTATTTTCAGACATAGGGTTACTGTCCTTATTCGATCATCTTACTAAAGATTCAAATTTGCTAATCTTATCGCAAGTTTACTAATATTGAATCTTTCTTTGTTAATATTACGGGTCTGTCTCTTAAATCCGATTGCGGTACTTTGTCATTGCCATTCTAAAGCTTACGAACAATGATCACAGAACGAGCATGAGAATGATTGACCGTCCGAGGTTGCTACTCCGTTATTACCAGATCAGCTGTTATTACATAGAGTGCCAACAAATGATGCTTGGGAATAACATACATCCTCAATGTGTAAAAACTGGTGATCCCAAAATAAGGCAATATCGGTGCCAGCCTCGCCCGAATGCAGATCAAGTAGGGAATGGGTATTGTCTTACCTGCTTCTAAGTTTTACATTTTAAGAATAGTCGAAACTCACCTGAAAATAAAAAAGAGGTAAAAATGCCTGTTTAATTAACGTGATAAAATTGTTCATTATATGAGTAAAAATAAGGCCTGGAACCGCAATAATCTGCAAAAAAATTGCGTTGCACTGCATTCATTTAAAAATCTAGAACTTTGCTCTTCACTCCAGGTTTGGACAGCTCTGGTCCAGATTTGTTACTAGGGTAACAACTTGTTCCATAACAGTCGAGTTGACTGCTTTGTGACTCAATTAAGTCACAATCAAGTTCCTGAAGCTATGTTTGACCATTGAGTGCTGCTTGGGTAGATTGTTGGAAACGCATAATATTTGTATTTGTATTTGATGCTCATAATATGTTAAACTCTTATTCTGACAGATACATTTGTGGCATATATGGAAATGTTTTACAATTTAGTGAGATAAATAAAGATGCCAAATTTATTATTTTTTTGTCAGATTAGTCTGTATCTAAAAATCGATATTTTTTCTTGAACAAAGTAAATTATACACAAAAATTCGGATTACTCAATGATAATATTAAAGCCAGTTTAATATTTTGGCAGCACTGCATTCTTTGACAGTTATAGTCACAGACGCCGATGTGGTGTTTTCCAGCCGATGTTGGCGCCATGTGTGTTCAAAAAGTTTTAAAAGGTCGAGAAACAGATTTCACTTGATGTCAGAAAATTTGTGATTCGCGATTGGGAAAACGGCTTTTCCTTTCCGGAATATTGCTAAAAAACACTCAGTTTCACTTGGCGCTGTGCAACACATATCGAGAAAGTATGGAAGCCAAGAAATAGTGAAAAACTCAGCCGGGCAAGGACGTCATCGTTTGATAACACAGCGTGAGGATGTCAGGATTGTTCGATTGGCTTAGCAAGTTCCGAAATTCTTATCGAGAGGATTTTTTTTTATAAATCATTTATTTGTACAGGCTCAATTGAATCAACTTTGCAGAGCCAAGTAGTCATATTTTTATCATTTATCTTAGAGCTAAAGTTTTAAGGGATAGAATCGATTACTCGCGGCCGTCTCGAAGTTAATAAAAATTACATTTTTATGGATGGGAAGATGGGCGGGAAATTGAAGTGCGGTTTACATAAAACATTTATTTTAAATTCTGAAACTGAAACCTATAACTATACAAACATCGGCGCTATGAATTTCATTAAATATACCAAAGCCTGCTGACTCTTCAATCAAAGATCCGTCAGTGAGGAACGATTTGGTGGAATCAACTTGGCCAAACTTTGCAGCAAATATCAAAGGAGCAATCATAGAACGATGATGCTCTTGGATTCCACGAAACCTCTGCTTCGTGGATAAATATCGAGGGATTGCTAAATCTGCTAAATCTAAGTGTTGATAAGTGTTTATCGATGGTTGGATTAAAGAGAGGTTTGGCGTCCACGCGACCTTTCATTACCAAGCGGATCCGGAAGAAGCGATCGGATTTTGCCAAACAAGAATACGCAGGTATGTCGGAAGACATCTGGAAACGGGTTTATGGACGGACGAGAGTAAGTTTGACCTATTCGGACAAAAACGGCGCTTGAGACTTTGGAGATGCAGATCCAGAAGACAATGAAAGCATGGAGGTGAGAATATCATGGTCAGCGCTCGCATTGTATGGAGTTGGAAGTTCGACTTATTCAGCGAAAATTAGGAGGTGTATCTTTTGAACAGAGATCGAAATTCTCACTCAGCTGGGTGAAAACCATGCTCTCTTTCAAGCAGGTTTTCGATGAGTAGCGAACCGTTCACATTTTCATATCTCCTTTTTCGCCGATAATTCATTATCGTCTCTCTTGCATATGCGAAAATATCTCGGTCCAAAATTCAACGAAAATATTTTCTCATGTCACATTTTTCTCTGAAAACATGCTAGGTACCGTAAACGAGGAGCAAAAACCAAAAATAAGGCCAAGCTGGTGCACACTGGTACCGCCATGGACCATCATTACCGAATCATAATGACAGAATAAAACAAGCATAAATACTGATGCATTTTCAGGTGTCAAAAAGTAAGTGAAAAATAATTATCGGCATCTAGGATTCACTGAAAAAGAAACGATTTATCAGCTACTCATGCTCTCCGAAAATTATAAATCGCTGGTGCTTTTCTCGCGAAAACTGCTGTGAGCGTATAACAGTCTCTCGCTTCTCACATTCTCATTTGTTTCTCCAAGCGGGTGAAAAAGGACGTTTCTCTTCTCAAATAGGCGAAAATTTCAGTCTCTGCTTTTGAAAACTGGCCTGCAATCAAATTACATCTGCAAACAGGACAACGATCCAAAGCACAACGCGAAGAAAACTACTGCATTATTCAAATCAAACCGAATTAAAATGCTCGAATGGCCTCCGCAATCCCCTGATTTAAATCCGATTGAAAATTGGTGGGGTTATCTAGACGATAAAGTAGACAAGACATTGGTAACCAACAAAAATAACTATTTTGAGGCGCCAAACAGCCTGGCATCAAATTGATCCGAAATGCGCTAAGAAGTTTGTCGAAAGTTGTTTATTTTGTCGTATAAAGATACTTTCAGTGACCAGAAGAAACTTACCCTCTACCATTTAAAGCTCTATTCAAAGTAAATCTGGACGCACGGTCGAATACACCATCGCGTTCCTGATGGTTGGAATAAAAAACGTTGACAGGAATTTGTTGATGTTTCATTGACGAAGAAATTGGTGAAAAGTTTTTCTCGATTGATCGACGCATCTCGAAATTACGGATCATGGATCTTGAGAAAAGAAAATTAATCGTGCACAAACATCTAGAGAATCGTTCGTGGTCTGCCTCAAAAATAGCAAAAGTGTGAAAATTCCCAAAGTCAACGGTGTATCTTGTAATCAAACGTTACAAGGATACTCTGAGTGTGGATAGAGCACAGCGCATCTATCATAAAAGTGGCACTAGGGACAAAGAGCTGAGGGGAAAGGTGTTGAGGTACGTGAAAGGCAACCCAGGTGTCTCCATACGTGATTTGGCAAAGAAATACGATTCCAACTTTTCCACCGTGCGTATCATCCTTTCAAGGGAAGGATATAAGTTTATTTGTGCCAGTAAACATGCGAATCGCTCCCTGAAACAAAATTTAGTGGCCAAAAACGAGCACGATTACTATACGAACAAGTTTTGACGAAATTTGATGGCTGTATTTTAATGGATGACGAAACATATGTCAAAATGGATTATCAATAAATCCACGGACGAAAATTTACCCTGGCAACTGGTCGTGAGGATGTTCCTTCAAGGTATAAATTTGTTTTTGCTGATAATTTTGATCGGAAACTAATGATTTGGCAAGGAATCTGCAGTTGTGGCCTTAACAGCAAGGTTTTTATCACATCTCACACAATGACTTCGAAGGTTTACATTAAAGAGTGTTTAAAAAAGCGGATTTTACCCTTCATTTGCCACCACAAGACCAACGTTATGTTTTGGCCGGATCTAGCCAGCTGCCACTGCCAGGAGGTACTAGAATGGTTTGCCGCAAACAATGTTAATTTCGTCGCCAAAGAGATTAATCCTCCGAATTGCCCTGTGTTCAGACCGATCGAAAAATATTGGGCAATAGTCAAGCGAAAACTTCGAGAATGCGGTAGAGAAGTGACATATGCACAACAAATGCGTTTAAAGTGAAATGAGTTCGCCGGTACAGTGTCACCAGCGACTGTGCAGATCATGATGGCATCGATCGCAAGTAAAGTGCGACAGTTCGTTTGAAACGGTAAAATGTAATAACTTGTTATATATCGCTTAGAAGCTGAGTAAATACTATTTTGTTTGACGTTTTGATCAACCGTGTATGTTGTTTAATTCTTGAGTTATGATCACTTGAATGCGTCCAAATTTACTTTGAATCGGGCTTTAAATTAGTTAGGAAAAACGTAATTTTTGTGGTGTATTTATGATTTTCCTTCTTGATTGTGCCGTTGGTGTCGACAGATTTACCTTATCTGACAAATAAGCAATGAACAAATTGCTTTCAAAATAATGTACTTTTTGGATATTTCGACAGCTTTTTGTCCTGAGCTCCTGTGTTGCACTTCTTGCCACAGCAGCATAGGCTGTAAGTTTAAACGCCCATAATGACACATTAATATTTCGTCAAATAATCGCAGTTAAGTTTTAGAGCACGTGATATAGCTGTCGAATTCTTTTAGCATTTTTTTTACTTTGTCCGTCTACAATCCAGTATGTAGCTATGATTTTTGAACGAGTCCTGGTGACATTCCTATTTTCCGAGAAAGCGTTCGAATAGAGAGGTTCTCATCAGTATCTTTGTCACCTTCCTGTTCATAGCACAACCCGCATGTTTAAGATTTTTGTCCCTTCTTGATTTCCTTTCGATAGTTGAACGCTCCACAAATGTTTGCAATACTCTGTGGACTGTGATTTTCGGCAAATCCAACTTTTTCGCGAATTAAATTGATCGGGTATGATCTCTGATATGCATCCGTCGAATAATTCTGAACGGCCGTGGTGAGAATATCACCATGAAAATCTCACATGCGCATAGCATGTTACTGATTACTTATACTTTCTCTCTTTTCTCCTGTTCTCTTCCCTATCCCATGACCGCGAGATACCATATGACACATCGAGAACATCAGGTAAGCGATCAAATTACCACAACAAAATATACTAAATATCCATGACATATTGTACAACGGGGAAAGGGAGGGACCATCAGGGCACCCAAATAAAACGATTTGGATAGGGAGCATGCGACTACCTCCTCCCTATTGCAAACATTTCGTGGAACGAGGGTGGGCTCTGCAACCCTATCTATTGGGGTCATTCTGTGAAACGAGGGCTCGATTCTAGTGCTGTGGGTGTGAACTTGCTTTTGGAAGGAGATTCTCTTCACTATATTCGCAGGCTCCTCAAGGTGTTTTTAAGATTATTCAACTGCTATGGAAGTTTCCTTGCTACAATAGACGATAGTATCATCATCATCCAACTTTTTCACGAATTAAAGTATCGAATGGTCAGGATTTTAATTACAGCTAAACACGATCCGCCCGCGCACTTTTTTTTTTCATTCGACGCCATTTAAAAAACAATGCTTATGACATAAATGACAAAACTAATGACTGATATGATTCAAAATGTATAGTATATGAATACAAACCTTAATCAACTCTTGATTGAATTCAACCTCGAAAAACATTTCCCACCAGAAACTATAAATCAATTCCTCTTTCCCCAACTTTGACAGTTTAATTAAATTTTTCTACTCTCAGCTGGAAAACAGTAGCAACTCTAACTCTTCGCAAAAGCTTCAATGTTTATGAAATAAATAAACATCAATCATTTGAACAGAGCTCGAATTCCAGACAGACGAACACCAAAAATAAAAACGCACACCCAAACAGAGTACAATAATGGCAAAACCCATATTCTATTACACATTCACCAGCAGTAGCAGCAGCGGGTGGATGGTCATTTGGCAGATATCTGAAAAAAACAAATTGCTTTTCCATACAATACTAAACTAAACTGACAGTGTTGCCCGATCTGTCCAATGCACCGACCGCTGGAAAACCACCAATCACTTACCAATGCAAGCAGTTGCCGTGGTAAACAAGTTAGAGAGTAAAAAACCACCCTCTCCCCTAACCCCCTAATGGTTGGGGTGGTAAATTATTGATTCGTAATAAAAAGCAAAACACTTGGACTATCTATCAATTTAACGAACATCCTCTTCTCAGGCGATGTGCTGCTGCTGCTGCTGACTCCAACATGCAGTGAAGCTGTGAAATGTAAGCAGCCAGTATCGAATCCATCGAATCGACAGAACACAACACAACATCGGCATCGAGCGGGTGTGAGGCGAAAACCAATTGCTTCTTCTTCGGAGGAGGAGGACTTGATTGAGTGCACTAGCTTAATCCGGTTTGCTTGCCCGCCAAGGATATGGGATCTATGCTTGGATGCGGTGGTAAATCTTCCCGGCTAGCAATGTGCCAATGACAGCCATTCAGGCTGGATGCAATGTCGGGGGGATGAAGGGTTTATACCAACAAGGATGTGCAGCAAGTCCCGAGTACTGAATTGAAATCCATGGAGAGAAATTGATAGCTCAGTGTCGATATATTGGACAGCAGTGTGTGTATTCTTGTTTATCTGTCTTTGGGAATTGATTGCCGTGAGTTGTGGACTTGAAGAAATGAAGTTCTTTCTCTAATTATAGGAGCAATTTTTCAAACTGATGACTTCCCGGAAATTTTAACACTAAACAACACTACTGCAGTTGAGTCTAAGCCTTCGCAATAGCATAAGAATGTAAACATATTAAATGCCTTCCCGGACTGGTGTTGAAAATTAAACCCTAAAATCAATTCTGTTTCGGCTCCCTACTTCACAGCTTGGCTCGTTTGTAATTGGATTAACCGAAAACCCCCGCCGCACGCAAACCGGCGACAAAACCTAATTATCGTCATTTTACGCCAGCCGAAGCCCCAACCGCTAGATGGCGGTAGTGGCAATTGGGTATTAAATATCTCGCAAAAAGTTAACCAAGCACTACTAGCCGGTGCTGATTCAATTACGGTTGCTTTCCGAGGAACTGATGTACAACTTTTGCCCTTTGGCCATCCGACGACCGGCTTCACCGTCAGGGTTGTCATCGGATTCGTGATAACGGTGACAGGCGAGATAACTATGTGAAAACTATGACTTTTCCAATTATCCTTCCACTTGGCTAGGAATCGGAGCCGACTGGTGTCACTTTATTCGCTCGCTCACGGCGAAACGGTTCCGAACTCTAACCCGAGAAACGACAACCTATCCTTGATGAGAGAGTTGTTTTCATCAAGTTTGAATCT
Organism: Aedes japonicus; assembly: GCA_034211315.2. Taxonomy (NCBI): domain Eukaryota; kingdom Metazoa; phylum Arthropoda; class Insecta; order Diptera; family Culicidae; genus Aedes; species Aedes japonicus. The sequence continues at coordinate 51,241 of JASCZW010001456.1, forward strand.
GTGCCGAGGGGAAATTGAATAAAGTGTCTCTGGTTCATCAGTGTGGAAGCTAATCGGCACAATCGAGTTGGACCTTTTCGAGTTCGTTGATCCCAGATTCGGCAAAACTGCTTCAAGTCGTTCCCAATGTAAACACATTCACCTACTTAAGAATGCAATTCCGAGTGGCATCCTTCTATCATAAATTGCTGTCCCAATCCTCCTCTCCCCGCCGCGGAAACATTTCGAACATTCCCAGACAGTGATTCCCAATTAAGATCCCGGAGAAGATTCCAATTATCTTCCGTTTCGCGTTTTCCGTCGACAACGGGAATGCATTGTTTGTTCGGCAATTGTAGCGAGAGAAATTGCATCCTGGCTCGCACAATGAAAGCGGAAATAAATTACAACTAACCCCAACCCGAGCTAGTGCAACGGTTTCGAACAGCATAAATGCCCCGTATTCCGGAACCGAACGAGAAAGCATTCGACAACATATCCGATAAACCCGGTTCTTCGCTGCAAAGGAATTCCAACTCCTTCCGTCCACAGATCGTCCCGGATCTCGGATGACACATACACCGGATATGGGAAAACTTTGAAGATGATTAAGATCCTGTCCGTGTCCTGTTCCGCAGCCGCTGGCAGAGGAAAAAAAAACGAGAGACAAAAGCAGCAAGCACTAATGGGTCTGGTGATGGTAGAAGAACTTTTTCAACTTTCGACTCCCAGCCAAAGAAAAGACGAAGTAAACGATGGCTTAGCTTTTGTTCTGCCATAAGGGTCATCTCGTAGTTACATCAGAAGAAAGAAAGGAGAAAAAAAACTAGACTTGAATGAGCGAAAACTTTGCGCAAATGAATACGACCGTTCTATATATTCACAGGGAGGAAAGGATAATTAGAAATGAGTTGAATCTTATGCACCCGCACAAAAGCTCCACTCCCTCCGGGGAAGCATAAATACCTAAATAGCCTGCCAGCGGGTTAGTTTTGAGCCATTAGGCACGACTCGCTCTTCGTAACTGCGCCTGGGAACGGAAGCACATGTCGTCCTCGTTGCCTCTCGACTTGATTACTTACATACGTGGTCCGTACCAACCAACTATGTATGACATCGGAGTAGTGGAATGAGCTCAGACCGACCAGAGTGCTCTAAGCCATCCGTATCAGCGGACCTCTTTTTAGGATGCACTCTCTAATGACCTGCGAAAAAGTGGATTTTCCGCAGTCAAATGTTCCTCGTTGGGTGGGATTTTTCACAGTGCCGGTTGGATTGTTTTCGGACGGATGGGAAAGTTTTTGGAGTTTGTATTCTCAAATTTGGGTTCCTTTTAAAGGCGATAGTGACCCACGAGAGAATATGTGTCCCAGATTGTAACAGATTTCTCAGCAATTATTGAATTTTTGGTCATGGAAAACCGGAAATTTCTTGTCATTTTTCATATGAAACCTTTGTTTTTAAATCCGTCAAAATATTTAATACCTAAGGAAAAAATTAAAGTCCAATTCTCATTCTTTTAAAAACAAGCTTAGACAGATAATTATTTTTTGATAAATTTCCCATTGAAGGTAATTATTTAAGCTTACTTCCAAAAAAACTCTACGCCTTTGCGAGCGGTCTTCCGGCAGTTAACCGGAACATTAGCCATGGCGGACGAAAACATGCATGTTTTTGGGTTCTTTCTTCGATTTATTTATCAATTCCTCCTCAGTTTTCGCGACAAAATCTTATGCTTCAGGTTGGCCCAGAAATTCTCCATGGGACGCAGCTTGGGCAGGTTCGCTGACTTGGGTACCACATCGATATTCAGCTGCTCCATCTCCTCCAACGATCGCTTCGAGTAGAGGTCCGACGCCAGATCCGGCCAGAAGACCGCGTCTTCGCCCTTAATGTATTTCATGATGAACGACGCAACTTCCGGAAGGCATTTCGAATTATAAATTTCCCCGTTTACGGCTAGTCCGGAGCGAAAGAAGAACGGCTTTGACATCCTCTTCTCGCTGATTGTCAGCCACAGCAGCACCTTCTTGGGGAGATTGGTGTGTGAGCAGAACTTCACCTCGGAGCTCACTTCCTTCGTGGGGGAAGTTAAATACGAAGTGCCCTGCCAGTCGTTGCCATCCAGGGTGAGATAGGTCTCGTCGTCCATCACCACCGCCACGCTATGCGATTCGCCGGGAAAATTTAGTTGGTACGTATGTTCATGTTCGCGCAAGTACTTTTCACTGTTTGGCCGGTTGAACCGACCTCCCGGCCAAGCGCACGCAGCGATGTAGTCCACTTTTCCTCGGTCTTTCTCATCAGCATCCTTCGGTGCTTCTTGTCGCTCAGGGTCGTCGGCCGTCCGGAACCAGGCTTTCTTTCGATGGTCTGATTGTAGTCTAATAGTGCCAAGATGTTGTAAATGCCGGCACGGGCGTATTCGGCGTCTAAAGGGTGATACGGTCAAAATTTGGTCAAGGGAAAACGCGTGTAAATTGGTGAAATCGTTTATTTAAAAAATCAAATTAAATTTCTTTTTCAAGTTCAATTAGTATAAAATTCAGGAAAAATATTCAGTTAGGCTTCCGCTTTTCCAAATCTGAATTGCCGGGCCTTACGCTTGACCCCTGCCATCAGATTTTGTACAGCTACCTTGTCCACCTTCTTCGCCGCAGAAAGCCAGTTTGCCTTGAACTGCTGCTCGTCCTTAGCAGTTTTTTTGGTCTTCTTTAGGTTCCGCTTGACAATAGCCCAGTATTTCTCAATTGGGCGGAGCTCTGGCGTGTTGGGAGGGTTCTTGTCCTTGGGAACCACCTGCACGTTGTTGGCGGCGTACCACTCCATGGCCTTTTACCGTAATGGCAAGATGCCAAATCCGGCCAAAACAGTACGGAACAACCGTGTTTCTTCAGGAAAGGCAGCAGACGTTTATTCAAACACTCTTTCACGTAAATTTCTTGGTTGACAGTCCCGGAAGCTATGAAAATGCTGCTTTTCAAGCCACAGGTACAGATGGCTTGCCAAACCAGATATTTCTTTGCGAACTTTGACAGTTTCGTGTGCTTGAAAATATCTGCTACCTTTCCCCTTCCTTTTGCCGTATAAAACTCCTGTCCCGGAAGCTGCTTGTAGTCGGCTTTGACGTAGGTTTCGTCGTCCATTACCACGCAGTCAAACTTCGTCAGCATCGTCGTGTACAGCCTCCGGGATCGCGCTTTGGCCGTCGTATTTTGTTTATCATCGCGATTTGGAGTCACTACCTTCTTGTAAGTCGATAGTCCGGCTCGTTTTTTGGCTCGATGCACGGTTGTAGACGATACACCCAGCTTATTTGCGGCATCTCGGAGAGATAGGTTAGGGTTTCGCTTGAAACTACCGGCAACTCTCTTTGTCGTCTCAGCGGCTTCCGGTTTTCGATTTCCCCCCGATCCAGACTTCCTGGCTGTCGACAAACGTTCCCCAAACACTTTAATTACATTTGTAACGGTTGATTTGGCAACTTTTAGCGATTTTGCCAACTTTGCGTGCGAGTAGCTCGGATTTTCGCGATGCGCGAGCAAAATTTTGATACGCTGCTCTTCTTGCTTGGACGGCATTTTGACAACTGAAGAGTGAATTCAAAATCAAAATAGGAGCAACATTCTACACACACACACACCTTCAAAATGAGGGGTGTTCAGGTTTTTAAATGCAAAATTGAAAGAAATACGTCAAGTTGATATTGACCAAATTTTGACCGTATCGCCCTTTACAAAGTGCCGCACGATGTCCCTTTTTGACGCGGCGGGGTGCCGTTCTTTGAACGTGCACACTTCTGATTTTGTCTTCTGATTCATGGGTTGCTATGATTGATGCTGTATGGATAGTTTCGCCAGTGCGGGTGAAGGTAAACCCATGAAAAATCGGCAATTTTTGTCCATTTTTTAAATGCAAACGTTAAGGATAGCAGTGCTTTGCGTGGCAATACGGATCGGAAAAAAGCGCAAGTATGTCCACCGTGCACACTATTATCTATCCTAGTTGTTGTTGACGGCGTACCACGTTCACATCCTTGGTCAGTAGCTGTCAGTGGAGGAATAAAACGAAAGCAAAACAAGTAGAAAATAAGCTGAAATTTGAAACGTGGTTGGCAATAATTTTCCTCTTCAAGAACATTAAAATACAGTTCGCAGTAACGATTGTGAATTATATTGGATTAGGTTCTACAAACGTTGAAAAACCCATGCTTTCGTTCGTGGTGGTGTGCGAATGATTGCTTACGCAAATTTCGGATCAAACATTAAGCTTAGTAATGTATTTAAATATTACGACTCGAAAAATACATTGACAAACTTGTATGGTTCATAGGAGCGAATGCGTTTTTTGTATTATATTAAAATACACTTGTGAGTGACCCCAACAGCATCCTTACTGTTGGTTTAAATCTGTCCTCAATCTCGATGTTTAAACGTATTTTTGAATTTTGATGAAATAAACCACCCACATTTGAGAGTGGCCTCAACTGCGTCCATAATGTTGATTCAAATCGGCTCTCAAATTCAATATTTTAACCACTCGCACTTGTGACTGGCCGCAACTGATTCATTGTTGTTGGTTTAAATTGGTTCTCAAACTAGAAATTTTAACATATTTTTGTAATCTACTGAAACCCTTGGTTTAAATGGGTCTTCAAACACGAAGTTTTAGCGTATTTTATTATTTTGCTGAAATAAACCGCCCAAATTTGTGAGTAGCCCCAATAGCCTCCCTGTTGTTGGTTTAGATCGGTTTCAAAGTCGATTTTTAACGTATTTTTGTATTCTACTGGAATCAACCACCCATACTAGTGAATGGCCTCAACAGCATTCCTCCTGTTGGTTTAAATCGGTGTTCAAACTCGCAGTTTTAACATATTTTTATAATCTACTGAAATAAACCTTCCACGTTTGTGAGTCGCCCCAATAGCATCCTTCTTGTTGATTTAAATCGGTCCTCAAACCCAAAGTTTCTACGTGTTTTTGTATTTTTCAGAAATAAACCATCAACACTTGTGAGTGGCAGTTAACTGCATTCATACCGTTGTTTTAAATCAGTGCCAAAATTGGTATTTTTTACTGTTCATCTCTGAACAGAGAATAAACCGAGAACATAGTAAAATATCTTATTCACTGCTGACGTCAGTTGAATTCAGCACACCGTTTTCCAAAACAGATCCTACTGCAAACTCCCACCATTTTATCCAACGGCCCAGTGATTTCTCGTGGAAGTGCAGTGGACTCCGTGGCATCCTTCAAAGCATGTCAACATATTCCTACCTATTTATTTATTGATTCGTCAACAGCTAAAAATGTTCATCTTAATGACAACAAGATTAAACTGAATTACATACAACAATTAACACATACATCTTCGGAAACAACGCTTATTAACCTCGCGGGATACATTAAAATTAAACACGTTAAAATAGCTGTTGTTAACACATGCTGAGTACAGGTTCATGTTTGCCGTAGTTCGTCTCTCGAGTGCCGGTTTATAAAGAAAGATTGTAAACGTAGAGTTTCGTCGTGGGAGTGTTGATGTGCAAGAGACCAAGTAAAGTGTAACAGTCGATGTTTTCCTAGAAAGTCACCATTGATACACGCTTTGGCCACCATACACCTCCCTTCCAAAAAATCCAGGTTGACGAGGGTCTTGCCAACGAAGATGTCGCAAAGCAATGCGTATAAACCTTCGCTGAACGACTTCGATCCTCTGGACTGCATTTTGGTAGAAATGGGACCAAGCGACCAAAAAACGACGAACCAAAGAGCAGTATAATGCCTTAAGAGAATAAACATCTTTGAAGTTTTTGTCGTCTTTGAAATTTTAAGTCGTGGAGATACATCGCACGGTTTCGGCCAAAGGAGATGACCGAGCATTTGGATACATTTGTTGAACCGGCATCAGTCGTCAAACACTTGTAGTTCCTGCTGAAGAAAATGGGCGTCTTCATTTTATGACGTCGTACAGCTTCAGGTCGTCCGTGTAGGCTAATTTCAGGCATCTGAGGACCAAGTTCACGTCGTTCATATATAACAGGAACAGAAATGGGCCAAGGTAGCCACCACCTTGAAATAGGAATATCTTACACTAACCAAACTTTAGGCATGTACACATGGACTGACAATCTCAGTATGACAAGATCATAACGATGGTTATCCATAGTGCTGTACACAAAATTTTGAAAGCTTCGAATAAGTAAGATCATAACTTGTGTGGATGAGGCGTTTCGGAATTGCAGTTCTTAGGCCCTCATACCCATTTTACCAACATTTTTTGTACCTACACGTTCCGGCAATTGAAGTGCTACATTGAAAGCAATATGTGAATTCAACAAAACAAAAGCTTTTAATTTCTAATTCACTTAAAACAGTTCACTTTTTGAAAAATCATAGATTTTATTAAAGATGACCACCCTTGAGAGAAATGATCTGCTCCAAACGCATTGTATGCTACCCTCAGGTGTCCTTCTGGTATAACATCGCATTCCAGCTCGGTGTCTCTTCTGGTTATCCAAACTTTCGTATTTTTAGAGCAAACCTTGACCTCCAACATACTCCCATACATGAAACAAAATCATTGGATTTGCTGGCCACTTCGTGCTAGAAATGAATCCTGGAAAATGTTCAGCAATTCACTGTTGACTTTGTTGGAAAACTCAAGGTGTTGAATCAAAGTGAGCTTGTGCTCACGGCTCAGCAACATTCTGTAGAACCAATTTGTTGCTTGATTTTCACCCTTCAGTGGAGTTCAGCCATTATGGATAATTCCGGCTCGAAAAATTACTGAATTGCCCAACGCTTGGTTTCCTGTCCGTACACCTTCCTCGTATACTAATTGGATTGACGGCACCGATCTTCAATACACAGACTGATATGGAATATTTCTGCAGGAGTCAAGACGGATTGATTCATGCATACTCGTAGTCACAGCCATTCAAGCTTGAATCTCAGCGGGTGAAAAACCGTCAATTTGAAAGAAATCGACAAATAACAATCAGCACCTAGCAACAAACAAATCAGTCCATCAAGTCAGTTTTGTTGCCGGCAAACGTCGGCATGATAGTTTGACATACTAGCAGAAGCCGCAACTATGCCACATCCGTGAGCACCTCGAAAAAGTTAACTACGCGGCATTAGTGAACAAGCGATTGCTAGCAATTTGAAAATTTACACAACATTATTAATTAATTTTATTCTTGCTTAAATGTCTGTCTGCGCTGTAGTTGTTGTTATGCATGTATAGACTTTGCACATGTGTAAGCATAGGTAGATTGTGCTGAAAATTGTCATAAATAATCAAATTACCAAAAAATCTTAAATAATGGTATTTCAATATTGTTTTTCAGCTATATCAATTAGTGAATGTAATCTTCTAAATTGTCTCATGTTTACTTTTGTTAACTTTCAGTTCTATATGCTAGTTTGTTGATCCTTTCGTTCTTGCTTTAACAAGTCATTCAATAAGTTTGGAGGATAGTTAAAAAAATAGTTTTGCGTTCTGAAAATTGGTTTTACTTGAGTATAACGAGTTTAAATTTTCCTATAGATTGCTTTATCATGATTTTTTTGTTAAACGTGCATATGCTGTGATAATGAAATGAGCTTATAAGCTTGTTCTTGATTAATTCTTTGCCAAAGATAGGGTATGTGTCCCTTAACTCAGCCTAATATGCAACAATCCATTACATTTTTGATGATAACTCATAAGGTATTTGAGCAGGAAGCTCAATTTAACTAACTATACACTTGTTAAGATATATTTAATAAACCATCTGGTAGTATGTATCATGAAAAGTTGTACAACTCATTTTATAAAATCAGAAGCTTCCGAGGGATATGGATGTAATGTCGGTTCTGAATTGGGTCTAATCATGGATGTAAGTTCGTCCCATTGGATGGATTTGTTATTAAATGTTGTCTATTTACGATTTTTTTTCTGATTTTCTGCTTCAAGGTGTAGCCAATTGTATTCACTCTATCCAACGAACAATTTTACAAATCAAACTATACTTAAACTGCTAAGAAACACTAAAGTGATTTTTACATATGATTTAGCGGCCATTCGGCAATCAAAACATTATAATCAACTCTACACAGATTTTGTTCCTTAAGTTTGTGTTAAGATGATCCATATGAAAAACATTCAACCGAAATTCAGGCATTTGTATTGTTAATGTTACCAGGAACAACATTTTTATCACGCTTTCCATACAACAGGCCATAGTTGCGAACCTAGAAAAAAATATGTCCCTAACATTGGCTCTATGTTTTTCATGTTAAATCATTGTTATTTTATCTATGTGAGCTGTTAGTTTATAACGTGTGACTATTTTCTGTAAATCTTGGTTGCATTATTCGGTTTATACGTTCAATTTCGGAAAATTTAGATTATTCGAAGATCATGGAGATAATCTGTTTAGCTTAGCAAACGAAACCATGGTGTCTAAAAAGTCAAGGAAATCGAAAATTACGCGGAAGTGAACAACTTTAAATTGATTAATAATGTCTCAATTGCTTTTAAATAAAATACAATCATCTGAAAGCAACATAATTTTGTTGATATTTGCCGAAATATTGACATATTTGGTACATAGGCCGAATCAAGGAGCTAGGCTGACATTACATCCCGTTGCCCTAACACTTTTTTTACGATAGGCTTAATAATAATAGAAAGAAGAATATTCCATTACCAAAACCAGTTTCTAAAGTGTACAAATATGAATTTAAAAAAAAACGATTTTTACCTAATCGACTATTTACTTTCGATATTTTCGTGGATAGATTTGTTGTACTTTGAAAAATCCACTTGGCTGCATCGATTTTATTTTCGGAAAAGGCCGCGTCCTAAAATCAACTGAGCGTTATCTGTCACTTTTTTTCTGTACACAGCAGGGTTGCTACACTCAGCGAAATAAACTTTCGATATTCATAAGATTGCATTAAGATTATTTGCCATAAGAAATCAGTATGAAATTCATAAATTTGTCTTTTGAAGATAATGATGTTGAAACAATAACAAATATAAAGCAACCTGGATTCGATCCTTGAACGTTGAGGTTATGGGTCCAGTTACTTGCCCACTAGTATATCAACAATTGGATTTAGGAAACAAGCATACATGAACAACCTCGTGTAAAGCGAAATCCGTTCATAAGTCAGCCTTATGAAATTCCTAAGCATCGTTCATAAGTTGAACCTTATGAAATTTTTAAGTTTATTTGTACGACAGGCGATACATAGGTGGGTTCACCACCAGAGGACAGCGTTTGAGTTATGTAGTAAATGTTAGTTTTGGTGTCTTTATTCTTCATTCGATATAGTTCCCGTGTTTTTCGCAAAGTAAATTATATTTTTAAGTATTACTCTTTCTGTGTTGTCTCTACGTTATGGAAACAATTAGCAAATATATTCAAAGATTAAGTTTTTCAACTAGAATTTTTAAAACGACCAAATTTGTTGGTGAACATCGTGACGTTACCTTTCTCTGTTTCCTGATTCGCTGTACATCCGGCTCGAAATGGTCGAAATGGTATAAGGATGCAATTAGGAGCGCAAATCCTCTGACAAGTTATCTTTCACCACCAGTACTTATATTCCTAAACATTTTTTCTCTTTTCAGAGAGCGAGTAATGGCGCTATGTCCCAACCATTTGAAGAGAATTGGAGCATCACTAAACCTTCTTAGACTAGATGCTCCCAACGAGGATTTTTAAAGAAATGTTTGTTCTGTACACCAAGCAGGACATTCTGTTAAACTATTCTCTCGGACTATTCATTTCCATTTTCCTTTGGTATAAATACGAATGAAGGCTTCGTGGGTTAACCGTGTCTTCTTAAGGTGGATACCAAATCCCCCCTGCCCTGGTTGCATGGACGTGGCCAGGTGAGCGATCGATGAGTGTCTTCGTGGAGATTATTGCGTGAAGAAACGTATCAGTAACTGTATACGTTCATGGTGATATGGTATGTCTTCAACGAATTATTGCTCATCGTAGGTCCATCCACAAGGTGTGCAAACGTCAATGCTAATAACTATAATTTAGAAGAAAAATTAGTAATCTCCATTTAATTCCAAAGACCTTTGCTTATCTTCGACAGATACGCGTATTTCGTCTACAATGTGCAGACTTCTTCAGTGTCTCGTCCATTGTCAATGCTAATGCTAATGCTAATGTGTGAGCAGGTGCATTGGCTTGATGAAAAAAAAACAAATTTCTGCATACCTTGTCTTATTTCACAACCTTTCATCCAACTGTTCTACAAGGTCACAATAATAATCAGAGTTGATTGTCTTACCAGTTTGGAGATAATCTATCAATAGAACAAAAGGAATGTGTACGATGGGAGGTTCTCCCAGTAACTGGTGCAATTCATGGTTCATTCGCGTTCGGTCTTTCATCTGCACTCCACCGTAGGTCGTATACAGCACCTTCCGTTCAAAGACACCAAGGGCGCGGTGGTCCTCCACTAGCAATGTCCATGTTTCGTGGCCGTAGAAAACTACCGGTCTAATTAATGTCTTGTAGATGGTCAACTTTAAAGTTCGGCGAACTTTGCTCGATGTTAATGTCCTTCGGAGTTCAAAGTAGGCACGATTGCCAGCCATAATCCGCCTTTGTATCTTCCTGCTGGTGTCGTTATGGGCGGTCATCAATGAGCCCAGATACACGAATACGTGGTAGGAGGCTAACATTGTCTTCTCGTGAGCCTTTTCCCTTCATGTATTTGTTTTCAACGCATTAATCGCAAGCCTAATCCAACCAACTTCGGCCTTAAGTCTGATGTACGTGTCCGCCATCGTTTCAAAGTTACGTGAAATGAAGGAGAAGACTCCTTTAATACTTTCAACATCTTTTCGCGGGTCTCATTAGCCGAGAAACCTTCCAAAGCAAAGAATTTAATCACCGAACGATATTCGGATTTTCTATTGTTAAAAAATACACTAAAGCGTCAACTTTAAATGGCTTGTAAACAAAGAATAAATTGACAGATCGAAATGAAATTTTAAGTAGGTTTGTATGAAAGATGAAATATTAAAATGGCTTAGACATTTTAGTTTTTCTACCGCTCCATAGATGTCACTTTCGAAACTTTTTGACTAACCTAGTGGATGCAAATTTCAAAATTAAAAAAAGAAGAACAAACAATGCGATTTTATTTCAATTAATTGGAACTTCTCTTTTAATATTTAATTAGGTAAATGCACTCAAGTGGCTTTCTGAAAGCACAACATGTTTGTTATGTGAAACAAGTCCAAAGATGACTTTTTCAACAAGCTTCACTATTAAACATTACCTTATATTTTTCTTGAAATTTTACTCAATCAATCGATGGAAACATACCTGGAAAGAAATGAAAATAATAAAAATTAGCAATTTTGACTATCGATGAATTTATTAACTATGTAATGCATCTGTTGAAAAGAAAATTAAAGAGTGGGTAAAGTTAACATTTGATTCAATTTAGATAGTTGGTTGAAATCCCAAATTTCAGTATGTTAGTTTTATCCTTTTGATCTCCATTGATTAAGCTTGCAACTTTGAGAAATTTTGATCTACAATTCGCCTTTCGAAAACATCCAAATTCCGGTGTAATCTGCATTCCGGCAAAAGCCAGCATCGGGTCAATATTCTCACACCATTGTTTTGCTTTTTTTTTTTTCAAACATTCAATTCTGCTACAGTCATTACCCAACCATCCAAAACCATTCCCATTCTCGTCGCCATGAGCGTTCTAAGCAAACGCCATTCGACCAGAAACGCCAGCATTGGGAAAACTATAGCTCGGTAGATACGTCTAACTCTTTTCTCGTCCGTTGCACTCGCTGGAAGTGCTAGCACAAAAACGAAAAAACAAGAAAGGGTAATCACACCTGCCTGCTTCAATTCTCTTGCTGGGTAAGTTGCAAGAACGGAGCATCGAGGCACGACTCGCGGATTATGCAGACTCCCATTCTCCGCTGCTGCATGTCGCATCGATGGGAAAATGAAAATCATAAACATTTTTCATGCCAGATCTGTAAGCCACCATCGCAGTCCCGACTAGAAATGTGCGTTGTTTTTAGAAACGAGCAAAACCAGGTTTCGGAAATTTTGAGCCCATTTCCTATCGGGTTTGTTCTTCTGTACGAACAACATCCTAACCACCTGCACCAGCAATGTAGACTACAAGTGAAGGGCCATAAAACAGTAATCCTGCCGAAGAGGCTCAAGAGTGATTCCATTGAGGCAGGTTGCAGAACCACGATGCATCAATAGCCCATTCTTGGATGCAGTTCTATTCCCCATTCACAGTTCGGTGAAGAAGAAAAAATCTCATTTCATCCTATCCATCGCATTCGGTTTACCATGCAACCTGAGTTGGAATGACGCTGCCATCCACATAAATTTCCATATCGCAAAGGAATTTATCGTCTAGGAAAAATTCTAAACCCGGACGTGCTCGGCTCCTCCTCTGAATGGGTGAATGGAATGCAGCGCGAATACCTTTTGCAATGGAACCTCCGTCTGAAGATTAGGACCGTCTCGACGCTATTTATTTATGATTCCCCTTTCTCCGGGGAAATGGTCATAAAGGGGAGAACCGAGATTGTTGTCGAATGCATAGGAGTGTTAGGATGCTAATTTTTCGGGGGTCCTCCTGGAGAAAAATGGTTCGTTAACGTGCTAATTTATCATTTTCATATCCAGCAAAACTCTCCAAGGGGTGTCGTAGAAGATAAATCATGAAATTTCAGCATAAGTGACATGAAGGAAAGAGTGGTTGAGACGTTTACTGGAAGTATCCTGATAATCGTCCGGCGAAGAAGAAGGATGTGATTTATTCTCGAAAAACTTTCAACGACTCGTCTCGAAACTGCAGCTAAAAGTCGCACTTCAGAGTTTTCTGAGAGCAGCCGAGTCGAAAGTGCCGAGAAAACACCAAACTTTGAGGTCATAATGATAGTGGTTTGAATATTTAAAAACACTTCAGGAACAAGGACCATTCGTTGGGTGTCCTGTGCGCCAAGACTTTACAACGACCGCAGTTCTTCTTGGATGAATTATTAATTCCTGGTTCGATGTGAAACCGAATGCGGTAGATAGTAAACAACCTGCGGAAGCACTCTCAACAGATCACTTTGAACGGATGGCAAGTTGGTGGTGGAACTTCTTGGCGAGAAAAGAAAAGGAAAATCAATATTCCTTTCATTCGTAAGACACCGTAAGGAACCACTTGAATGAGCGGCAGAAGTGCGGCACGTGCAGTTGAGTGTCGTGTTTCGTTGGTCGCTGTTTTGTAGTCAAACGAAACCGCATCGCATTTCGGTAATCCTTGCCAGTGAACGGACTAGCAGACTAGCAGAGAATGCCTACATATATATTGATTAGCGGTGGCAGTGTAAGTTACCTTTGTCGGTTAGCCCACTATTCATAGGGCAAACAAAGCCGTGGGGATTGAAAGGGAAGCAACATAATTTGGTGCTCGTCTGGTATCCCTCACCAAGTGCGAGGCAGACAAAACAATGGGATTGTACATGGAATAGTGGCTTTTTGGTGAATGCAAACTGTTCGTAATCCAGGATCGTCTTTCGTAGCGCTGCAATGGTATAATGAGCTTTTGTTGGTCGTGGGTGAGTTCTAATATAGCTCGGCAGACAGAAGGTACAACTGTGAATGCAGTTTAAAGTTGCGAAATTTGATAACATTCAACAGTGTCGGAGAGATGTGAATATTTAAGAAATTTAAACTTTAAAGGTATACATGGCTTCAAAAAAAAAAAAGGAATTAGTAAGATCAAATCACTTGAAACCGGTGAACAATTTAATTTGGTACAGACTCACCAAGTTAGAGCGTCTGTAGAGAAATGCATTTGATAAAAATTTTTGGAATCGTCCTTCATGTTTAAAATGGGTGAAATAGAAAGATGCAATCCGAAGTATCGAAAGCCTACCTGAGAGCACATTTTTGTGTTCAAAAATCTCTTAGTACATGTCTAGGGTTGATTTATTCATTTAGTCATTTATTCACTAATTTTCCAAGTATTTCCATTTTTCCTGCAATGACGTTTAGAGGCTAAAACCTATGAACAACATCATAGTTCTACACTTTTCCCTCTCTCCTGTTTGAGTATAAGTATACAGTATACAGGATCTCAGAATATCGCAATAAATGGTAGTTTTGTTCCTTAACGAAAAATATTAGACTCGTATTTCTTATTGCGTCATAAGGGTGACCATTTCTGCGCAGGGTGGTTCAAAAATTGGCTTAAAAATAAATTTGTTTTTTCAAAAAATCATACACTGCAAATGAAAAGTAATTAAATTAGGAAATATATGAAAATGCACCATAATTGCGAAATTTAGCTTGAAAACATGGATTATATTCGTTTTTCATGGTTTTCGTGGTCTAGGGACCAACGAGCTCCCTTGTTTTTTTTTAAATATTTTTGACGCAGGACAACGTCTTTGTTTTTTATACTGGGGTATACACAAAGGTTTTTCACATGCATAAACATTTTAAATTGCTTTGATTTTGTTTGCATGTGTTCCTTTCCATGCAATGGTCTAGTTTTTTAAACTTTGGGTATTTACACCAAAAATTGTGATTTTTTTTTAAAAACTGCCATATGATTACTTTTTGACCAAAACGTAAAATATGATTCGAATAAGGTTGATAAGTTGTTCCGTTCTTGAGTAATCGCCGAAAACAAACGGTGTTAAAAAAACACCTGTTATAAAAAAAAACCTTAGTGTTTTAGTGTTAAAAAAATTCAAAATTCATTCATTAGTGTTTTAGTGTTAAACAAATTCATTTTGAGCGTTAATATCTCAGTAGTTTCTCAAAAGATTTTCAAAACTTTTGCACCGATCGATCGGAAATTTTTCTACGCATCAATTGAGAACATTGTTGATTTCTGGCCAGACACTATAGAATAATTCATAACTGTTAAGTCAAGTCTTAAAAAAGTATATCAAGCCCATCAGGCCTAAGAGAACATACATGACCCCAGACGGAATATGGCTTTATAAAATGACAGACTGAACCAAAGTGTACACTGTTTTCGACATATTTGTTCTATATGAACTCATCTATCTAGAAAATATATTTAAAAAAAATGAGTTTAAGGCCTAATTGACGACCAAGAACATCCTGAATATGAAGGAGTTCAGGAAAAAAAAAGTATATAGCGTTGTATTAAAGTATGACACATATGCATATGTATTAATAAATTGATAAACGCTAAATATTTTTGTATCTTTCTGGTATGTTATAGGTTATCCAAAATGCAATTGAGTTAAGAACTTTGGGTCTACAGTTGTAAAAGTAGATTTCAGGGTTATATAAATTATGATATGTGTTCAAACATGTTGAATGATCCTTTTGAAAGGTCAACAGGCATTGTTTGATCATTTTTCTGATGTTCTAGGTCATCCAAACTGTTTTTGAGTTCAGATCCTAAGATATACAATATTAACTATAACTTTTTCGGCTATACAATCTTTCGTTGCGTATGCTACCATATTAATTGAAAATTTGGGAACGTAAAAGAAATCTAGGGTTTTCTTTCATTTGGGCGAATCTACAATTGAGAGATTCTCTCCGGGCTCGCTCTCTTCCATTCATAAACCAATCACCTTTACGTTTTTCATTCTACTATTTGCAGAGTATGCTAGCCAGGACTGTTGTGTTTGGATCTGTACTAAAGAATACCTCGTAAGTTTTATAATGGCGCTGTAATGAATGAAAGAGAGCGAGCCCGGAGAGAATCTCTTAATTGTAGATACGCCCTAATGAAAAAAAATCTCTAGAAATATTATAAGATAAACAGGGATGATCTAGGTCATACAAACTGTCCTTGAGTTTAGAACATAAAATCTAAAGTTGTAACAGCGGGTTTTTGGAATATGCAAAGGGACAATATGTATTTAACTATATTCATTGAATAGTGTGGAAGGTCAACAGACATAATGTGACAATCTTGAGTTAATCTAGGTCATCCAAATTGTCCTTCAGTTCACAACATAAGTACTACATTTGTAACAGTAGTTTGTTGGGCTACATAAAGTTACTATATGTATTTAGTCATATCATATGAATCTTTTGGAAAGTCAACTGTCATTATTTCATAACTTTGTGATCCTCTAGGTAACCCAAACTGTCCTGGAGTCTAGAACTTGAAATCTACGGTGGTGACAGTAGTTTTTTTAGGCTAAACAAAGTTACGTAACGTATTCAGTGAATATTTTCGAACGTAAAAATACATTGGATATCTTGGCATGTTCCAGGTCACCAAAACTGCCGTTGAGTTCAGAAGTTAGGATCTACAGTCGTAACAGTAGCTTTATAACCTATAAAAGGGGGTGATATGTATTCAAACTCATTCAGTGAATATTCTGTAATGTTATCAGTCATTATCAGAGTATTTTGGGATGTTCAAGCTAATACTCAGAACTTAAGGTATACAGAAGAAGCTGTAGCCATTTCGACTTTACAAAGCTGCGATAAATGTTCAAACATATCCCATGAATATTCTGAAACGTCCACAGACATCATAGGAAAACCATATTAGTTTCAGGTCATTCAAACAGGCCAAAACATAACATCTACGATTGTAACAGTATCTCCATGGGCTATACAAAGTTAAGTTAGTTCGTTTGGTATATAATATACCAAGATTACCTTATAATTTCTGTTGAGCTTCCAGGACATTCATTGAAAATGTTTGCATACATATCATAACATTCTAAAGCGGATAAAGCTACTGTTAGATCTTAAGTTTGGATGCAGGTGATACTCCATGATGCTACGAACGATCGAACAGTGCAGCACCTTGAGAGCATATATATCGGTGAAACCACTTGTTTTGCGACGGATAAATCCTAGTGCTGCGAACGCCTTTGCGGTAGTTGTGCTAATATGCTGATTGAACCGGAGTTTAATATCTACAGTAATCTCTAGGACACGAATCAGCTTCTGAGCTAAAGGAGTATTCAAACTCTGTTCGGGATTGCGAAGACGTGTGACCGAAATAACTTTGCACTTTTTGATGTTCAGTTCCATTTCATTCTCAGAGTACCACAACAGAATCTTGTCGATATCAGCCTGAAGAGCGCAACCGTCGAGATGCGATGATATAACCTTGTAGATTTTTAGATCATCGATTTCAGCCGAAAGCACATTCACGAACAATATCAGTGGTTAAACCAACATTACGGATGCTGTTGGGGCGTCACAGAGTGTGAGGGTGGTTTTTTCATTGGGAAAACAAGGTAAATGCTTAGTAACGCTTGAGAGCCGTTTTGAATCAACAGTAAGGATGCTGTTGCGACCCCTAACAAAATAGTGGTTTTTTCATATGACAAACAGTGTAAATCTCAAATAACGCATGAGAACCGATTTGAACCTTTTTTAACAAATATTAAGAATGTTATTGGGGCCATATTTAGTTCTCTCGTACAACAACATTCTACATGCTATTTTACTACTGCAAGTAATATCTACATCAAGTCAGGTGAACTTTCAAAAGGCCAACTTATCCTAACCCACTCAAAACTAAGCTTGAAGAATTTGCTGAAATTAGAGTCTCTCGAAGCATGTCCTGCCTTCTGGCAACTTTAACCTCAACCTACGGTTGATTCAAAACAGATGAGCTTAAAAATCAATGGAAAGCTTAAAAATCAAAGTTGATCCTCCACCCAATGAGTGCATAATCTCCAATCCAATTATTCAAGATAACTCAATCAAACGTCTTCCAAATTTTTAAAAATGACAGGCAATCGGTCGGTAACCTCCTGGTAACTCATAGCAAGATGTAAAATGCGGACCGGAAGATTAGAAGAGCTACCTTCCTCCTCCAATTTCTCTTTTCTGCTGGTTGACAAATAGGATGGAATATTTACTGCGAATAAAGTAATGTTTTCTAGTAGACACTCATCTACTCATCTTCAAATCTAGCATAATTGATGAGGAAGGACCGATTTCACATAAAGAATATTACCATTTAGTACGTCAGAATACCGTTTCGAGTTGGGTAACCGGTTGGAACACTGGAAATCTTGGGCTACCGTTATATTCCATCATTTCTAGTATTTCATCGAAGACGTGGTAAAAGGATTTGTATGTAAACCGTGATTTCATCCATGTGATGAGTAGAATTATGTCCAACCACTACCAGTTAAATGCACATCTCTCTAGAATTAACCTGCCATTAGCTATGCCTTATAATCAAGCTTGCCATTTTATCATCTGATTAATTTCAGTCTAGTTTGTAATTTGGGCAATGCTGGATCTATCTCGATATTAGTTGGGGGATGCAATGGATTTTTCAGTACGGTCTGAATACGATGCACTTAGGAAATCCGCAAGCAGTAGGCAAAATACTCGTATCAGTCAAAGCTATTCTGGCGACTATAAAAAAAATAACTCAACCCACTCAAAACCGCATTCACTTTTGACGTACTTCGTTTTGACGTATACACAAGAGCGATTGTCTATGAAATGAGTAAACGACTCAACTTGACTCTCTTAAATTTGGATGAAACTTTGCAGTTGGTTCAAGAATGAGAAATCCACTAAACAGCTCGCACTTTCCAGGATTTATGAGACAATTTTTTGGATCAAGACCAGTTTACCAAAAAAGACTTTGTGTTTGCATTTGTGTAATCTTCAAAATATCACAACTCATAAACCATTGATTATAATGATAATGTGTCAAACAAGGAATTGTAGATAATGGATCATTTAAAAAAACAACACACTGAAAACATTTTTTTTTTTCTATATAATTCACAAATAAAATAACAAAATGAAGAAAGTCTGTCGCCTAGCTAAGCTTGCTCTTGATTGCATTCGATTCAATGTTTATCCTTTGCATTACATGGTCCCTTACTGTGTGGTTTCTAAATTTTAGAATGCATTTTTTTGCATGTACATTCAATATAATATCCTTCTTAATTATACCCGATGCATGAAAACACTAAGTCCAAACTTTTTGGTACCATTATGTAACATGTCGGAAATGAATCCTAGAGGGTTTGGGCTGTTTAGTTGAATACCTGTAACTAGAAATTAAAAGAAAAATAAGTATCTTCCATTTAATTCCAACTACCTTTGCTTATCTTCGACAGATACGCGTATTTCGTCTACAATGTGCAGACTTCTTCAGTGTCTCGTACTAATAACTCGACTTATTAGTACGAGACACTGAAGAAGTCTGCACATTGTAGACGAAATACGCGTATCTGCCGAAGATAAGCAAAGGTAGTTGGAATTAAATGGAAGATACTAATTTTTCTTCTAATTTCTAGTTATGTCGGAAATCTTACGCACTTATTGAAAAACTTGTCGTTGTAGATAATAAATCACGACTTACTTATGAGCAAAAGGATATTTTCAATAAAAGAACTTTTTTGCTACATAAAAGCTGCATAGAGTCAGTTCAACAACAATTTTTGTTATTTGCCCTACGAAAGTAAGGTGGGACGACTTTTTCTATGCCGTCTTATGAGTCAGAATGTATGTTGATTAAATTAGATGGGCTATAAAAAGAGAAAAAATTTGCAATGATAGCTTTCCTGAATAATGTTATTGAGCAGACAAACAAAATATTTTAGAAAATCTTAACTTCTATGCTAACTGTCGCTTCCAAGAAATTGACTATGGTTTTACATAAACAGTCAAAGATCAAACTATGCAAAGAATGGGCCTTTAAATAGAATGACCCTGTTATAATAAGTATTGCGATATAATAGAAGTGACAATGAATAAAAAAAGGTAAGGAAAATTTATTTTCGCGGACAGGGTAATTAAGACATAACATACTTTAAGTAATATTTGTAAAACAAAACTGTTCTACAATAGATTGACGCCAAATAAATAAAAATAAAACGTCTACATTAAGAAATGGTATTTATGAATCATACAATATTATTATGGTATGCCAGTTCTCTAATCTAATCTAATCTTCATACTAACGCAGCCAATTCTTGAAAGCATCCTGAAAATGATGTTTTCTTGAGTACATCATTTTTCTTGTCATCGGCCAGGCCAACTGCGTAGTATGTGCTGCAGAGAGGATTCTATAGAAATAGAGCGATTCCAGAAAGATCTAAAACGCTTTACTACTCTGAATCAAGGAAAGAAGAAAGCGTGGACCTCCCGTACCAAACGCTTCCATGTTGAGTTATACAGTGTGGATAATTAGTACTTTATCGTTGGGAGCATAGATGCCAGAAAGATTAGTTTATGCTCCTTTTGCTCAGGTGAACTTTTGGCATTTGAACTAAAAAGCGTGGCAATAATTGCTAAGGTTATAGCGCCTTATCTCGCCCATGAGGGGTAAGTGGACCTAAACATACGATGATGGATAAATGCGAAGCTGAAAATAGCATACAAAAATATTGTGAAGGGATGTTATAATATAAAATGAGAATAACATGTGTACTATCTGCATGTCTTCTGATTCCATGTATGATCCAAAATTATATACCGTATAAAGAAACAAAGAATACTTACATTTTTCGTGGTAGGGTAAGACTTCAGCATGCTATCTTACCGCGCCGCCTACATTGCGTTGGTGGGACTGCCTCTGCAGTATAGCTGACGAGATACAGCGTTTCTTACTCAGCCGCTGGTAACAGACCTCCTTGGTGGACAGACGCTCGGCACGCACCTCCTCAATCTAGCTGAAGTCAGAAGGACAACAGTGCCTAGGCTGGCACTACCAGCTAAGTACGCAACCCTTAGCTGGCGGTCTTTGTCATCTGCTGACCCGTGGAAGCACGAGGTAGGAACTTGTGAGGACCAGAGCTTATGCTGGTGGGGACGCACGCTCCATTGCTACAGTTGTCGACTCACCATTTTGCAGCCCATATTATTATGGTATGCTAGTTCCTACAAAAACTTTACAATGTAAAAATCATGAATCTTAGAATAAAATCTATTATTTGCCGTATTATTTAAAAAGCTTCGGAGAAAAATTGAAGAAAAATCGAAAATTGTATAGAAAGTCATCTACCATTTTCAAAATATTATTTTTAAAGTTTTCGAAACAAAACATTTAATTGGTAGTTTTTTTCTCAGTGTACAATGTGTATTTTTTAAAAAGTGCCATAGGTTATCAACAGTTTTTTCTCAGACACAATTTCATTACCAAATTATAACATTTTTTATTTGAAACCCATTTGATCCCAACTACGTTACATATGGGTGCTCTTTGAGCTCCCAAGTAACATTGCCAGAACCATCCAGCTTTACTATGTTTTATTGAAGTTTTATGAAAGCCACTAGAAATCAATTTGGTTTTATTATGGTATCAAGAGGTGCCAATAGGTTACATATTTTAGTCAGGTTTATGAAAACCTAGCCAGCTGGTTTACAACGATCTTAAAACCTTGTTTTCTCAAATTCCCTTTACTCCTATCACAGGTTCTATTACGACTTTTTGAACTCGTAAAATGCTGTTTTGAAATGCCGTTGTAGGACTCATTCGTATTCTCTTATTATGGATAGTTGAAAAAGCATTTTAGAACCATTTTGCCTCCAGTAAATGCATTAAACGGCAAATTGGTATTGAGGAAAGTCATCGAATGACCAAATAGTTTTAAAGTAGCCATTGTGAAGATAAATAGGCTTTCTGGCAAAACTGTGATTTCTTCCAATCGCCATATTGAAATATATGAAATAATTGAAGTGTGGACAAATAAATACACCAAATTTTAAACGTAATACAAATGAACTGTAGATCGAAGACCGATTTTGGCATTTGTTTAGAGTACCTTATTGAATTCCATAAATTTTCAGGAAATTTATGACTAATTTATCGCACATATTTGTTTTAATCTTGTTTTTGTTGTAGTACACTCGCATTATGTTCAAGTCGCATTGCTTTTAGGCTCTTATCGTACCAATATTTACATATTGGAGCATGATACGCTGAGAAAAAACTCAATTTATTTTGGATATTTTGATATCAAACCAAATTTCTCGCAACACTAGGACTTTTTTTCTAGATATTATTTACTGCTAAATGAATCAGAAGAGTAGAGAATCGAACAAAGCAGACGACATAAACCAGTTTGAAGTTTGACGGCCGTGGCCATTTGACGGTATTCTGGATTCATGGCAGCCAATAGGTTTTATGAAGGTTCTCAAGTGGTCATAGCATCTTCCACTAGGACATTTTCAAAATCTCTATGGTCTTATAAAGGTTTTATAAACTTGTTTTCACAACCGTCTACAGAGTGGTCCACTTTGTACAAATTTCGGCTTCACAGAAGCATAGAGGAGGTGTTGGTGGACAAAACAGTTTTGAATGTTGTTCTATCAATACAGCCGAGAAGAGTGCTATACGGCTGGAATAAAACTAAAATTGTTCCTTGGGCTGTCATGATACATCAATCCAGTTTTTTTTTAATTTTCTGAGCTGTTAACTATCAGCAAAGTTTTAATTCGGTCTATGAACAAACATCCATATTAGTTCCACCCCAGTCAAATGATTGTGAATTAGATCCTGACATTTCTCCTAAAATTTGAGTTCATCAGATGGCGATCTTGAACTGCACTGGGCTTATAGAGTTTTTTATGGGAATCACTATGTTGAAATAACCCTTTTTGTTTGTACAAAAGTACAGTTCGAGTTCGAGTACAAAATGACAATTGGCTTTCTTCTTAAAACCAACGGCGACCTACTCTGAAGATCTGAAGAATTTAACAGGAATAAATTTAAAAAAATAAACGCTTTCAGGTAAGCTTAGATTGTTCTACAGTCGATTAAATACAAAAAATAGATTCCCAGAAAAATCTTCCTCCAATTCCCTACATGAAAAAAAGAACAATACCAGTCTATTTACGAAAACCACATGTTGTCTCGCCATTGTCGTGTGCCTCCAATTGTGTTTGACAACGCGAAAACCCCTCCACAACCAGAGAGAGAGCCACGGCAATTCATGAGTCAAAAACGTGCCAAAAAGATAAACCCACTGACTCATATTGGGTCAGCCCATTTTTTTCTTGTGGGTCAGTCATGATCGCCGCACACCGCCAATTTAGTCTCTTGGTCGCTCGGTTGTCTTGAAGGTTGTCGGAGTTCACCATGAAACCAGTCCAAAGAAATCAGCTGCTCTTATTTGCGGTGCTATCCTCCGTCCTGAGTAGCACCGTGGCCTATTCATCTTCACAGCAAGAACTCCTCTCGTCATCAGCCGAAAGGTGCAACGATCAGAAGGTTGTGTGTTTCATCTCGGCAGCAAACGGTAACTTCAACTACGGTGCTCTGCAAACAGGGTGGTGTACACACTACATACTAATCGATTTGATTGTGGTCAACAGTGAAGCCAAGTTGCTGATCATCGAAGAGTCCATTCCTGGTAAGTCATCAAGTGGTTGGCGATTTGAAATTAAACATTGATGAAGCTCAATGATTTCAGCATTGACCTTACTCACGGAAGTCAAGGGACGAATAAGGCAGATGGGTGATCAAGCTAAGTTCATCCTGGCGATCGGAGGAATCAATCAAGATTCGTCACATTTTTCGCAAGCGGTAGAAGATGTTGGAAGATCACAGAGACTGGCAGAAAGTATAGTGGATTATGCACATAAGTACTGCTTCGACGGAGTTGACCTGGCGTGGTTCTATCCAGGAAGTTTCGGTGGCTGTAGAGCAGACAAAACTAATCTGATTGTACTGCTGCATAAGCTGCGCTGCTTACTTCAGGATACTGTGAGTCTTTCGCTGACGGTTGGAGTGGACCCGCAGTTCGAATTGCGCTACAATATTTCACAGGTGAATTCCTACGTCGATTTTGTTAACATTATGAGCGGAGACTACCATGATCCGGAACAGCTGTCACATGTATCTCCGCTGTATCCGGGTGATGCGAAAGATCGATTTAACGTGGTGAGTTGAGTTAGATCCATGGTTGGGGTGGCATGATTATTTTGATCCTTCTCCAAGTATTCTAGCGTGAAAGCATACGTGCAAGCCGGACTTCAGCTGGATAAGGTTGTCATATTAACGTCAACCTATGGATATCTCTACTCGATAAAAGCTGGCCAATACGGAGAACAGGACGTGGTGAAAAGTGTCCAGAAGCTTAGTAACCTGTGTGTTCGGGACATTCTTGAGCAGGAGAATTTTCACACCGCCTGGGATCACGCTCGGATGGTTCCGTATGGGATGGTAACGCGAGACTCCATTAGGAAATGGATTACTTTCAACGATTTGGAGTCCCATCGAAAGAAGGCCGAGTTCGTACAGAAGAATCAACTGGCTGGAATCGGGGTATTTACGCTGGATCAGGATATCATGGATGGTGGCACGGGTGGTGTGCCATTTCCGTTCTTGTTCACGCTGGTGAAGATTCTACGGCCGAATCAGGCATTCCGAATGTTTTCCAAGACTGCAGGTGAAACGGGAGGGCAGTGGTTAAATCCGTATTACGTAAATAGCGAAGATGTGTTGGTAAAATACATTCCAGATGAAGATGCACTGTACGTTGGTTGATGATTGTTCTATTTGATAATACTGATGAAATCGGGTATTGAGGTAGAACTTAAGCGAATAAGGGATGAGACCTTCAATTCGATGCTAAACTTACTTACTCAGTAATAAAAGTTCTAAATCTATCGGATTGTCTGCAATGATATTGATGTTCCGATTTTCATTTCTCTCATATCCTTTTAGTTAGATTTTTACTTGATTTTAATTTTTTTGAACTTTACTTATAAACATTTCATTTCCATTTCAATCCGTTTCCATTTCTTTTACATCAATGTTTGATACCATTTCTAATTATTTACTATTTCAATTACACTGACACTTGCACTTTAATTCCACTTAAATACCGTTTCCATTCCATTTCCATTCCATTGTCATTCCATTTCCATTTCATTTGCTTTCCATTTCGTTTCAATTTCATTTCCATTTCATTTCCATTTCATTTCCATTTCCATTTCATTTCCATTTCATTTCCATTTCATTTCCATTTCATTTCCATTTCATTTCCATTTCATTTCCATTTCATTTCCATTTCATTTCCATTTCATTTCCATTTAATTTCCATTTCATTTCCATTTCATTTCCATTTCATTTCCATTTAATTTCCATTTAATTTCCATTTAATTTCCATTTCATTTCCATTTCATTTCCATTTCATTTCCATTTCATTTCCATTTCATTTCCATTTCATTTCCATTTCATTTTCATTTCATTTCCATTTCTTTTCCATTTCATTTCCATTTCATTTCCATTTCATTTCCATTTCATTTCCATTTCATTTCCATTTCATTTCCATTTCATTTCCATTTCATTTCCATTTCATTTCCATTTCATTTCCATTTCATTTCCATTTCATTTCCATTTCATTTCCATTTCATTTCCATTTCATTTCCATTTCATTTCCATTCCATTTCTCCATTCCATTCCATCCATTCATTCCATTTCCATTCCATTTCTCATTCCCATTCATTCCATTCCATTTTCATTCCATTTCCATTCCATTTCCATTCTATCTATCCATTTCATTCCATTCCATTCCATTTTCCATTCCATTTCCATTCCATTTCCATTCCATTTCCATTCCATTTCCATTCCATTTCCATTCCATTTCCATTCCATTTCCATTCCATTTCCATTCCATTTCCATTCCATTTCCATTCCATTTCCATTCCATTTCCATTCCCATTTCCATTCCATTTTCCATTCCATTTATCCATTTCCTCCATTTCCATTCAATTCCATTTCCATTCACATTTTCCATTCCATTTCCATTCCATTTCCATTCCATTTCCATTCCATTTTCCATTCCATTTTGAATTCTCTATTTTAACCGATGCTAATTGTGTTTTTTT
Source organism: Aedes japonicus (assembly GCA_034211315.2). Classification (NCBI taxonomy): domain Eukaryota; kingdom Metazoa; phylum Arthropoda; class Insecta; order Diptera; family Culicidae; genus Aedes; species Aedes japonicus. The sequence goes on from JASCZW010001456.1 coordinate 77,054, forward strand.
CTACAACGTATTTCAACATAATTTATGGTGTACATGCTTGAACAAGTCCTAAAAATCATAAAAGGATAGAATTTGTAAACAATTTTTTTTCTAAGTGGCTCTATACCTTCCAAATAATAATCCTTGAGTTCAGATCTTGATGTTCTACATGGTCAACAAGGCTATCTACGATGTCTCCACCGTACTTTTTAGTTGGAAAAGCTCCACTGAACATCATAACATTATTATTAGATATATTACTGTATTTTTAGAACTCCTACGGTACTCCAACCATCTTCCAACAATCTTTGAATACAGATCTTGATGTTCAACATGATCAACAAGGTGGTTAACGATGTCCTCATCGTACTTATGAGTTGAAATATCTCCACGAGATATCATGACACTGTAAAAAACATGTTATTCTAGTTCTAGAATATTTATGCTACTTCAAAATATCCTTGAATACAGATCTTGATGTTCTACGTGATTTACAAGGTTATTTACGAGGTCTGCACCGTATCTATGAATTGAAGTAGCCCCACGGGACATCATAACACTGTAATAAACATGTTACAGTAGTTCTTGAATACCTAAGGTACTCCAAACTATCCTTGAGTTCAGATCTTAATGTTCCACATGACAAGACGGTTTACGACGTCTCCAGTATACGTTTAGGTGAGAAAAACTTCATGCGACATCATTACATCTTTAGACCTACGGTACTCCAAAGTATTCTTGAATACAGATCATGATGTTCTACATGATTAACAAGGCTATTTACCACCGTACGTATAAGTTGAAATATCTCCACGAGATATCATAACAATGTAAAAGACATGTTATAGTAGTTCTAGAATGCTTATGCTACTACAAACTATCCTTGAATACAGATCTTGATGTTCTACGTGATCCACAAGGCTATTTAAGGACTATTCATAAACCACGTAGACTTTCCTGGGGAGGAGGGATTTCACCAAAGTATGCACGCTATACAAAAATTTAAAAAATTTGGAGAAAAGTCAGCAGGAGGAGAGGGGGGTACAGATCTTGATGTTTCTTATGATCAACAAGGTTATTTACGGAATCTCCACCGTACTTGTGAGTTGAAATAGCTCCACGAGATATCATGACACTGTGAGAGACATATTATAGTATTTCTGGAATACTTAAGCTATTCCAAACTATCCATGAATACAGATCTTTATGTTCTTCATGATCAACAAGGCTATTTACGGTATTTTCACCGTACTTATGAGTTGAAATAGCTCCACGGGACATCATTATACTGTAATAGACGTGATACAGTATTTCTAGAATACGTAAGGTTCTCCAAAATTCCTGTGAATAAAGATCTTGATGTTCTACATGATCAACTTGGCTGTTTACGATGACTCCACCGTATTTATGAGTTGAAATAGCCCCACGGAACATCATAAGATGGTTATAGACGTGTTTTGCAGTTTTAGAATACCTAAGATATTCCAAACTATCTTAGAGTTGAGATCTTGATGTTCCACATGATCAACAAGGCGGTTTACGATGTATTCACAATCCAAAAAATCGCGAGAATTTGCCGAAAGTGTATTCACTGTATACTCTGAATTTCAGCACACGGCGGATAGAATACCCTTTTGTCGCTGGCAGGTAAGCAACAATACAGTGCACCTCAAAAAACGGAGAAAGTAATCAAGTCAGCTGTCCTGAACCAATAGCTTTCTAGACCAGGTACATGGGAGAAGTAGACCCGGAGTGGTATTCGTATTATTCGTAGCCTTATTGTATGATTTTGATAGGTAAACCTTTATTCAACTCATTCGTGTTCTTTAAAGAACTAAAAGGAAATCATAAGCTTTTGTTTTAATTTCCTCGCCCCCTTGGCTGTACAACTAGTTGTTCATGGCACTAAGGGGGTCAAAAGACAGAGATCAAATAGCGGGTTGATCGTGTAGAACATTAAGATACGAACTCCATAATGATTTGGAGTACCCATGGTATTGTTATGAGGGTCGCCTTGTTGATCATTTAAAATACCTTGGGACATGGAGATTTTGCAACTTATAAGTACGATGAAGACCTTGTAAGTCACCTTGTTGATCTTGCAAAAAATCAAGATCTAAACTCAATAATAGTTTGGAGTGCCGTAGATATTCTCAGAACACTGTTAAATGACTCTAATTATGCAATGATGCCACATGGAATATTACCAACTTATAAGTACGATGGAGCCCTCATTTATCGCCTCATTGATCATGCAAAACATAAAGATCTAAACTCAAGAATAGTGCAATGATGTCCAATGGAGCATTATCAACTTATAAGTACAAGGAAGACTACGTAAATCACCAAGTTGATCATGCAAAACATCAACATCTGAACCCAAGAATAGTTTGGAGTACCGTAGATGTTCTGAGAATACTGTCATATGTCTGCAACGGTGTTAAGATTTTCCTTGTGGCTTTTATAGCTAAAAAGTACGGTCAAAACACTCTAAACCTTCTTGTCGATCATGTACAACATCAAGATCTAAACTCAATGACAGTTTGGATCATCTAGATTGTCATTGTGTCCGTAACCGTTACTGTTCAATATTTTTCCTGTTTAAAAGAGTTATTTTTGAACAAGTTCGCAGTACAAATATCTCTGCAATTATAAAAGCTGAGCAGTAAATGGTAATCTTGTAGACAATCCAAAACAAGCAAGCCATTCCCCAATCGCCTTTGGCATGTCAACCGGTTTTTGCATCACTTTCACTTGTCGAGTGAAACAACACGTACACGACCAAATTTTCGTACAAATAATCGATACAGTGGGTGGAATTTTTTATGGCTAGACGCCCGAAACGTGCGGCAATGCCAAACCAATTGCGGAAATCGTTGAATCGCTAGAACTTACGTTCAACCAGTTTGAAGTTCTAATTGTTCAGTTGTTAACGGATTTTGGCTAAAGGTAGCTGCAGATACAATGAGACCTGCTTCAGAACTCTTCGGGTGGTCATTGCTGGCCTTTGTCTTCGCAGTTGCTCAGACTGGTTCCAGTGAACGCTGTGAGAATGATTATCAAACCAAAATCGTGTGTTTTGTCTCCGCCAGCAATCAACAGTTCAGCTACGATCGTCTAGGAGCGTCACTATGTACCCACTATATCCTTATCAACCTGGCGGTCCTGAACTACGACGGAAACTTGGTACTAGCGAAGGAGGGCATGCCGGGTGAGTTGTTCAACGTTGACCAAATACCGTGTCAAGGCGATAAAGTGGAGTTTCTCTTTTAAGCACTGGTATCCTTCCTGGAGTTCAAGACTCGTTTACGGACAGTGGGCGATGCCGCAAAGTTCATCCTGGCGGTTGGTGGTGAATTTCAAGGGTCCAGAAATTTTTCGCGAGCGATTTCCGACGAAAATGATGTGCTTCATGTGGCGAAGAGTATCGTAACCGTTCTGAATACGTTTGAATTGGATGGAGTTGACATCGCATGGCTCAATCTAATTGATTGCAATGAATCTAAGGCGGACAAGATCAATTTGATTATGCTTTTGAGGCAACTGCGACTTCAGATGGCGGCTGGAATGAGCCTCTCGTTGACCGCTGTTTTGAAACCGGAATACTACGATCTTGTCAACATTGATGTCTACGTAGATTTTGTCAACCTCATGACCATAGATTTCCACGATCCTAAGAAACCTTCGCACGTTGCTCCGTTGTTTTCTAGAGCTAAGCAAAGACAGTCGAACATTGTAAGTTTGTCGATGAATGAAGGGAAAATGATCTGACTTTGAATTTCATTCCAGTTCTCTAGCGTCAAAGCCTTCATCAAGGCAGGGCTTAATCCACAGAAAGTCATAGTGCTGACATCTACGCATGGGTACTTGTACACGCTGGATACGTGTGTTGCCGAGGGTGCGTTGGTTGTCAAAGCCGTACGGAAGCTAACCAAGTATCGCGTTCAGGAGATTCTGGAGCGGGAGAAATTCTACGTGCTGTGGGACGATACGAGACAGGTCCCGTACGGTACGCTTTCCCAGGGGTCCGTCGAGAAGCAGTGGATGACCTTCAGCGATCTGGAGTCCCATCGACGGAAGGCGCAGTTTGTACTGAAATACCAGCTCGGCGGGATTGGGGTGTTCACCTGCGATCAGGAAGGAACGGAGCATACGGTCGATTGCGGTGGATGTCCTAAAGGAATCCCGTTCCCGTTCCTGTGGGCTCTGGTGGACACCGTGAGGCCGAACAAGACGTACAAGAAACCACCGCTGATTCTGAGCGACGATGTGAAAGTGCAGTACGTTGCGGGTAAACAGTCGGTGTGTTCGGAAAATAGTAATGATGGCGGTTTAGAATAAGAAGGTTGTCGATTGACGTATGTTACATTGGAATGGTTTTTAATAAATGATTGTTACATAAATCTATGTTTTTTATTTACAATTGGTATCGCAATTTTGGTAACTGGAAAGCATGTTGGTAGATCAGAACTCCATGGAAGGGCCCTTTTTTTCTTATAAATGTAAAGTAATTATCTAGAAGTCTAAAAGAGGATACCAGATGATCTTATTTCTTAACGTGTCGAATACGGAAGTTTCTTTTAAATTCCTTGAATGATATTCTTGAATTGATCTACACAACCGTGAGGATATCTTGAAAGCTAGTTTGAAGTTTTTCCAATCGTAGTGTTCTGTTGACATTTGATATAGACTTCGAATTGCTTCCAGAAAGCCTGTCAACAACAAGAAGATCAAAGAGTTGTCAATCTCCGTAGACTTGCCTAGCTCGTGTTATACCCAAATAACAGTTAACAGTGGTTCAGTGGATTTTGAACGTCTTGAAAACTCAATAAAACCGGCGCTAAATCGTCACTACTCAAATAACCTTTCCCGAACTTATTCGTAATCGATTTCGAAATACCGTAATACCGCATAGCGTGCAGTAATTACAGTACAAATCGAAAATTATTGAGCATGAAGATGTAATGAACCGAGGCGAAACTCCGTGTTTGACTGCAGCTGAAATTCTCAAAACCTCAACCGCAACCAAGCAAAGTTGACAAATCAAATTTATCCGCCCAAACAAACATCCAATTCCGCGCATAATTCGTATCAAGCCCTCAGAAATGTTTAACAACCAAAATAAAAAACATCGTTCTTGACATTTTTTTCCGTACCCATTCAAACCTATTTACCCAAATAGCACGTATTCGGCAGCCATCTAATCGGACTTACGTCTGCAAAGCTCACAGACTTTTGCCCTGAACGCCTCGAGTTGCCGGAACGTGCTGAACACCAAAAACATCGATTCGGTAACCACGTCCGGTTGGTTTGACCTTTTTTCTATTACGAAATAGTTATAAAGGTACCCTCGGTAGCGTGCGCCAGCTCATATAGGTTTCAGTGGCGAAGATTTGCAGAACCCACCCTCCCCAGAATGGATACGGCGAAGTGGATTGCCCTCGGGGTGTTACTCGCTGTTGGTGTAGTAGTGGTGAATGGTGGCTCGGTTCGTCGGTCAATTCCCGTAGTGTTCCCGGACTCGTCGATAGAATGTGATAGCACCTATCAGATCAAGATCGTGTGCTACATCTCGGCTTCGAATCAGAACTACAACTACGATAGTCTGGGCCGGGTCTGTGCACTCACTTCATACTGATCGATTTGGTCGGGTGAATGGCGAGGGCAAGTTGCTCCTGATGCAGCGATCCAGTCGAGGTGAGTTGTCTGTCGTCTGAGGTCGTTCTGCAGCGATTCAATTCTTTTTCCGTCCAGCGTTGACGCAGTTTACAGAGTTCAGGGATCGCATTCAGCGAACAGGTGATCCGGCGAGGTTTATTATTGCCGTTGGTGGAGTTAACCAGAAGAGTGCCCAATTTTCAAAGGCCGTCAACTGTACGACTCAGCGGACTGAACTGGTGAATAATATTGTAACATTCGCGAAGAAACATGCGCTAGATGGAATCGACTTGGCTTGGTTCTACCCGGGACAATTCGGAGGCCGTCGGGCGGATAAGGTCAACCTAGTTCTGTTCCTTCAGCTGCTTCACCTCCGGATGCAAGTTTGTGGCATGAGTGTCTCGCTGACGGTTGGCGTAGATCCACGGGATATTGACACCAGTTACGATGTTAAACAGATTGACATGTACGTGGATTTCGTTAACTTACTAACGGGTGATTATCATGACCCCAGAAAACCTTCCCATGTATCACCACTGTATTCCAGCGATCCCAAAGATCGACTAAATATTGTAAGTAAGTCTGACTTATTCGGAAAAAGGTTTTCAACTCTGCAATACCCGTTTCTAGGACTACAGCGTTCGGGCATACATTGAGGCTGGACTTAATCCTCAAAAGATCGTCATCCTTACGTCCACCTATGCCTATCTCTACACAGTCAAGTTGTGCATCAACGGTGGTCAGGCAAACGTCAAAAGTATTCAAAAGCTCAGTAAACTCGGAGCCCAGGAAATTATTGAAAGGGAAAATTTCTACACTTCGTGGGACGATGCACGAATGGTTCCGTACGCTACGTTGACTCATGGACTCAACAAGAAGTGGATCACCTTCAACGATATCGAGTCCCACCGGAGAAAGGCCGAATATGTCGTTAAAAAGCAAATCGGCGGAATCGGATCCTACACCATCGATATGGACGATCACGACGGATTCTGCAGTGGAATACCTTACCCTTTTTTGTGGACTCTGGTGAACGTCTTTGGGCAGAAGTATACATTTGAAGAATATCCACAGCTGATCGACGACGATGTACCTGTCCATTATGTGAAAAACGACGCACCATATGAAACTTGTGCCGTGAGGTAGGTTTTCGGTTTAGTATTGGCAACGAGAATTGGCTTTATAGTTGAGATAATCTTATTCATTCATTTGTAGCGGCCTATGTCCACACCATATTGGCTCAAGTCATGAACCGTACGGCGGCACCGGAGACGTCCCCTACAGACCCTCGCATGGTGGTGGAGGTAATGGTGATTGTGTGGCTGCTGATGTCACGGAACCTCCTGCTGCACCCACCGTAACGTTAGATTGAGAAACGTGATAAGTGATCCAAAACGTTCTAAGTCATAAGCCACTTGCTGAACACTCTACTGCTAACCCTTTTCTTCCCAATGACATAATGTTTTCGAACTCTTCACCTACCAATTTCCTTCTATACCCTTCCATTTTCCATTCTGAACAGCTTTCGTGTTTATATATTAGTAAATATAACAGTTATACGATGGTCTATTTAAGTATCGTTTATTTGAGGCGTAATGGTAGTTATACCCTAGCCAATTCCGCAGGAACAACTTGTGAGTGTTTTAAAAAAATAAATTATCAATATTAGTCACATTAATGAGGTTATCCTGAGAAAGAATAACTTAAGCGATGAAGTAAGGATTCAGTGTCCAATTTTAAATTTGAGAGAAAAAATCCTGTAGGAATCCCAACTGGTTAAAATCTTCGGACACTTTTCTTTCAGTGTAGATTTGGAATTGTTTCACGGATCGCTGAAACGTTTCACTTATATGACAGCTAAAACTCTTCACTTTATTTCATGGTACAGCATGTTGACATTCTTGTTACATTCAGTAAAATGGCGTCTAATCAAGTGGAAGTTCGTAAACGCCATTTTGTACGAACGGCTGCAAAATTCGACTTTATCAGTATGCTATCTTATAACCAAACTGAAACGAAAAGTTCGTGTTTTGTGTTCGCAAATCATTTGACCAGCGCTTGACTGTGGATCGGAAGGTTGGAAGTGGAACAAATCGAAAAGTATGCTCCTGACAAATGCACAAGAAGGTGGTAGCCATTTTTGAAAAAATCCCAATCTTTCTGTGCGAAACGTGGCTCGCAAAGTTGGGAAGTCAACAGTTACATAAGAAAGTGAAGCAATGGCAAGGACTGGAAGCAAGTAAAAATGACCAAGGCAAAATTTCACTGCAAAAAGTTGTGCTAAGGAGTTTTACAGCAATCTTTTGCAAAACACATTTTCTTGTATCATAATGGACGACTAAACATGCGTACTCGAAGACTTTGAACTGCTTCCGGGTCTGGCTTTTTATACCGCAATGCACAGGAACGCCGTTGCCGAGCATTTCCGGACCAGAAGACGTCCGTTCGAAGAAGTATTTGATTTGGCAGCCATGCATGATATTGTAGTCAGAATCTAAAAGTTTCGTCTCTACCGACACTGTAAATAAGAATGTGTACGAGAAGAGTGTCTGCAAAAGCGGTTGCTACCATTTATCACAAACTTCGACTCTCAGCTCTGTTTGGCCTGATTCGACCTCTTGCTATTATGCGTAATCCGTCCTGGAATGGTATAAGGTACAAGAGGTCAAATACGTGCCAAAGATAGCTCAATCCACCAAACTGTCTCGAACTTCGCCCGATACAGAAAGTACTGGGCTCTGGTTAAGCGGAAATTCCTCGAAACTAAGAGAAGAAAAATGGTACCGATGATTTCAGAGCAGATGGAGAATCGTCACGGCGGGCGTATCTGAGGATACCGTACGGAACCTGATGGCGGGTGTTCCACAGAAAGTTCAAAAATTTTACAGAAGTTGGATTAACTTCTTAATCAATTGTTTCTAATGTAGATATAACTCCATTATTGTTAAATAAACAATCGGTTTTACTGAGTTATAGAGTAATTCATTTTTGCTGCTATTGTTGTCGTCCGATCTGACGAGGACGAGACTTTAAAGATAATCTCAGCAAAGAAATAATTCTTCAAAATCTATGATATTTATTTCAGTACAATAGAGTTATACGCCACGGTAAATAAGAGTGGATTAGAGATGTTAATTCTTCTTTCTGTGGTACACCGAGGCACATGGATTCCGTTCTCTACCTTCTCCTGAAGTAATCAGTAGTACCATTTTGTTTTCTTCTGCTGATTCAAGGGTTTCCGCTTAGCCAGAGCCTGGTATTTTCTATCGAGTGAAGTTATGGTTTAGTCGAAGAAGTTATTTTTGGCAAGTGTGCTTTCTGCCATCCTTGGACGGACTTTGCCTAGTGACAAGAGGGCCAAAACAAAGCTGAAGTCAGTCAGTGGCTTCTTAAAGAAACCGTTTTTGCAGACATTCTTTCTCGTACACATCCTTGTTGCACTATCAATAGAGACGAAACTTTTGGACTTTCGACCACAACGATATATGACCTGCTGAACCAAATAAGAGTGTAACCACAAAAAAGACTGTAATTCGTGATTCAATTAGTTTAAAAAGTCAATTAATGCATGCTACAGTACTTTTATTACAACTTCAAAGTTACATCATTAGAGGGTTACATTTCTCCAGTTTGAACGAAATCACGAACCTTCCTCTTGATGGAGCCTATCAGCACCCGCACAGTGGAAACGGATACAGAATCTGCGCATTTCTTCTATTTTGCCCGCATTTGCTGGATGTCCTTGACTGTCCCGTTGCTTCTTCGAAGTCGCTGCTTTGAAATTACTCAGTATTTTTTTTTTGCTAATGGTCGTAACTCCGGGCAATTCGGAGGATGCATTAGCTTGATGCATCGATCTTGTTGCATGGAAAAAAAAATCTGTGTCCACATCCGTGAACTGCAATCATGAATTCGAGAACAAGCAAAAATACTCCGTGAACTGAATTACGTAATCATGAACCAAATAACGTCTACAGAGAAAAATCCTGAAAACGTGAACTAGTTCTCATTTTCGGAAATGCCTTTTTATCTGTGTGGCACGTACCACTCCACAACCACCTTGAAGTAAGTGGCAGCTGGCCAAATCGGGCCAAAAGATGACTTTGCCTACACGGTAATTCTGAGGTAGTAATTTTTTGACACGTGAAAAAAAATTGATTGTTGGTGTTGATTGTACATTTCCCAATTTAGCCTCTGAACAATACTTTATAGAACAAGAAAAATTGTTGTTTACAGTTTATTATATGTTTTTTTTAAATCCCACATAAATCGTTTGCTATCTTTGTAAAAAAATATAACAAATTTTGAGTTTATGATAATATAATAACAATAATATGATAATATCAAACGATGACGAACAACATACTGAAAAAGTTAGCCTAAGACGGCATTTCTCTAGCGCCTCATTTGGAAAAGATAGACTGCAGCGCCATCTCTGCGGCATGATGTGGAACTAATATGATAATGTCAAAAGACGACGAATGACACACTGAGAAATTTTGCCGAAGACGAAAACTCTCTATAACTACTCTGGACTGCTTTGCTCACACATTGAATTAACAACCTCTATCCATTTGTAGCAGATTCCCGGTGGCCAATGTTACTGGAACCATGTTTTTCCACCACCAATACATTTTTATGACCATATTCTTTCAAAATGAATATGAAATATAATTTTTATTTCCTTGACTTTTTTACGTCGTTTTTTTAAATAACGCGGACCGCGAAAAAAAAAACCGCGTGAAAAAAAACTTCAGTGTATAGTTTTGAGTAAAAACTTCTCCTTGATTTTTTTTTCAAGCATGAGTTTTTTTCTCGCTCTAACTGCATAACCACCCCTTAAATCGGTTCTCAAACTCAATATTTTAAAGAATTTTGGAATTCTATTGGACTAAACCACCCGCACTTGTGTCTGGCCCCAGCCACATCATTGTTGGTTAAATTAGTCCTCAAAATCGATGCATTTTTTCATGTTTTTGTAATCTAAATCATTAATTCTAGACAAAATAGTCAAAAGGTCGAAAGTAACATTTGTAAACAATGACCTTTAGCGCATTTTTCTACGATCTGCTTGCTCCCACAACCAAAATATCACCAGAAACAGATAGAGGGAGTTATTACCATCCCACCGGTAGTAGAAATAGATGTTAGCAACCTGGCATTTCCGAGAAATTTACGTTTTAAGTCTTTGTTTACAATTGTCTCTTTCGACCTTTTGACGATTTTGTCTAGAATTCTTGAAAGTGACCCTAACAGCACGCATAATGTTGGTTTAAATCGGCTTTCAATCTGGACATTTTAACATATTTTTGTATTCTTCTGAGATAAACCCTAACAGCATCCTCACTGTTGGTTTAAATCGGTCTTCAAACTCGATGTTTTAATGTAATTTTGTATTCTACCCTAGATTAGAAATGGGCAGAAAAGTGTTCTGGATCATTGGATGGTTCCAGTTCTAAACATCCTGGATAATGTGTTCGAAAGGGTATTTCTAGCACCACTTCATCATTGTTATTAAAGTTACCAGTTTAAAACTTAATTATGTTAACTTGAAAATCCTTAGAGTTAGCAAGAACTTTATCAAGTCTGCTAGTTTCATTTACACTTGAAACATTTGTGCAAAGGTTTTTCCAGCCCTGTCGTTCGGAGCCTTTTTGTAAGCTTTTCGGACTATTTTGAAAGCGTCAGTTTCCTCTGTAGTGATCGGAAATGTCTTTTTTCACGGCGAAATTAATAACTCCTAAGGGTTACGTTTCCGAATCAAGATGTTTTCTACAAAGTTGTATTTGAACAAGTTGTCTATCTTGTGGTGATAGTTTGGTAAGCTTTTCCGATCACTGTGCGACGTCTATTCCAAGCCCTTCTACACATTTTACTTAATTTTGTCAGTTCGTTATTCCACCAGGGTGTACCCCTAGTTGATTTTATTGTTCGTAAAGGACAAAAACCGTGACCTCCATAATGTACGAAGTTGTAATTTCAGCAAAAGCGTCAACAAGTCATTCGGGCTTTAAAAGAAGGATGATGGTGATGGAATTTTAATGCAAGGATGTCTGAGTTAACGTTCCAGTCTGCATTTTTGGGGTTCCTGAAACGGGAAACTTGCATACAGCCATTCAAAGGATCGAAGAATATGAACCTGTGATCGGCCAAAGATTCCTCTTCAGAGACTCTCCAGTTATTAAATTCAGTGTAAACCTATTTGTGCAGAGAGTTATATCAAGCACCTCTTCTTTGTTGGACATTAAAAAAGTTGGAGTGTTACCTATATACAGAATATTTAAATTTGTAGAACATAAGTACTATATCAGTTCCAAGCCCCTCGGATATTTATTTATTTATTTATATCGGAGTTGCTCCAAATAATATGATGGGCATTTACATCGCTGCCCACAACTAATGGCAAGTTATTTCTATCACAATGAAACACAACTTTTTTCATGACCTCTGTAGGTGAAGCCTCAACATGTGATAGGTAAACTGAGCAGTAGATATATTGTCTACCAGTATGATCAACATTTATATTCATTAAAACAATACGAACATTCCTATAGGTTAATCTCAAACGTATACATGCACGTAGCATGATGCGAGGATTTTTCATCCCTTCTTTACTAAAGCCCTATTCAAAGTAAATTTTGACGCATTCAAGTGATCATAACTCAAGAATTAAACAAGATACACGGTTGACCACAACGTCAAACATAATTTATTCAGCTTTCAAACGATACATAACAAGTTGTTACACCGTTTCGAAAGAACTGTCCTTCTTCACTTTTGATCGATGCCATCATAATCAGCCTAGTCGCTGGTGACACTGTACTGGTGAACGTATTCCACTTTAAACGCAATTGTTGTGCATTTGTCACTTCTTTACCGCATCCTCGAAGTTTTTGCTAGACAATTCCCCAATATTTTTGATCGGTCTGAACTCAGGGCAATTTGGAGGATTAATCTCTTTGGCGACGGAATTAGAATTTTTTGCAGCATACCAAAACTTTTCACCGATTTCTTCGTCAATGAAACATCAACAAATGCCTGTGAAATGGTATTTGTTCCAACCACAGGGACGCGGTGGTGTATTAAACCGTGCGTCCAGATTTACTTTGAATCGAGCTTTAAAAGCACGCTCTTTTACTTCCAACATTCCCATCAAATGATTCATTTGTGTTAATTAGTTGAATATTTAGAATAATAAGTATATAAATAAGTTGTAGCTATTATGGCGCTGAGTGCTTTTCCAGAGTTAAAATAACAACATTGTCTTTGAGAGTTTATATTGTGCGATTATACAAAATATATGACAGATCTGGCGGGAGGCAAACAGAACACATAGAATCTATGAGTAAAATATTCTCAGTGCATGTTTTACCCACGAAAGTTAGTTTTTTCCACTGATGCAAAACATTTTTGGACTCAAGAGTCAGTTTTAAAAAGAGCGTAAGCATTTTCAATAGCACTTCAATTAATAATTCGTAGCTCGAAAAGCTTTGCTTGAACAAAAAAAAAAAAAAAACTAGGAACAAATTGTGACCCCATGTGAGAAGGTTGTGATAAAATATACACTGAGAAAAAAACAAATTCGGAAGGCAATATAAAAAATTTACATTATATCCAGCTACGTTGCCTACGTCAATTTTCTACTGACTGTATTGACAGGCGCTTCCGGAAGCAATGGAAAAACCTACAAAGCACTGGTGGCTTCCCAGCGGATTAAACCTTGGGCAATTTCTGCTCGAGTCTTTTGATTGTCGTTTCTTTTCTTCCCTTTTTCGCCGAATTGGCTGAATGACGTAGAATGTTCAATACTATTTTCCATGTTTTGTCGAATTTGCTAGAAAAAGAAAACAATCAACTGAACAAAAGCAACCACACTCTGAATCGTGACTAACAACATGCATCGAACTCGAAGATTTTCAGTCCAATTCTTTGAAGATATTTAAAGCTAACCGTGAATGAATAGAGCTGATGGGAATTGTGAAAAGAACGTTAATAGCAACAGCAACATTGTCATGTCAAAGATGAATGAGAGTGTTTCCAGCCGAAATGACCTAACGACCAACTTCGAGTGTTTCCGATTCAATTGAAAATTTGTACACACGTTTTATCCGCGAAAGTTAGTTTTTTCCTCTGATACAAAACATTTTCGAGCTCAAGAGTCAGTTTTAAAAAGGGCGTAAGCATTTTCAATAGCACTTCAATTAATAATTCGTAGCTCGAAAAGCTTTGGTTGAACAAAAAAAATACTGTCTAGGAACAAATTGTGGCCCTGTGTGTGAAGGTTGTGGAAAAAATATACACTGAGAAAAAACAAATTCGGAAAGAAATATCAAAAATTAACATTAAAATTTAAATATAAAGAAAAAACTTTTTATTATTTTAATTTTTATTTTTTGACTGCGAAAACTTAAAGTTATTACGCAAATTTTAGCGAAGACTCCAGGATGGAGAAATGTCAGGGAAAAACGTTTCCAGAACATCAACTCTTGGTGTATTCCTCAAAATTTTAATATTGGCGGGAATAAACGTATTCTGATGATATAATCTGATTATTGAAGTATTTTAAAATTTTCAGCTCCCAATCTTCGTAAGAGCATCCGTTCTCGAGATATTTCAGATTTACTTTTATCATATTCGAACAATATTCGAAAATACGACCTTTTCATAAATTACTCGCGTTTTTCCAGTAACCACAAAACGTTTTACAAAATGTTTGTTCAGTTTTCTACCACTCTCTTTTTGGCAGTAAGACGATTGGATGAACGGTTCAGATATGGGGTAAAATGGTTCAAACAGTATTTTCAAAATTTTCGTTCAACATATGCCTATTGTGCTTCTTATTGTATAATTTATACATTGTGTGTAAAAACTTGAAGCTCCATCGTCAGTTTTGGAGTAAACTTCAGGGTGGAGAGATCTGAAGTGAAAAACGTGTCTCTAAAGTCAACTTTTAAAGCATTTAAAAAAATCTCACCTATTTTCCAAAATAAACGTGTTTCGATGTTGCAGTATATTTCCAGCAAAAAATGTGGTCTTTTCATAAATTATTCGCGATTCTCCAGCATCACAAAAATACCTTATTGAAATATGCGTACAGACAAAAATATTATGAGAACCTGAGCTGCCAAGTAATTTCCATTACCGTTTAATTATTCCAAGATTTTGGTAAAACTGATAGTATCCCGACCAAAAGGTAACAACAAAATTGTTTCAAGTCTTGTTATTCAGTTACACTGTTTTTAGAACAGAGGATGTTGGAATTTAGATCGCGGATGTAGTTAAAATAACAGAAATTGTAACAAAAAGTCTTCAAGAGGTAACAAAATTATAGCAAACTATGATATAGATATAACATAAACGAAACAAACTTTGTAACAGTTTTGTTATGATGTAGCAGAATCATATCAGCTAGTGTTAGAATTAATTTATTTCTTTACGCAAATTGTGCCTCGCGGGGCATTATATCTTAATTTGTTATTAGTATGTTAAAAAAATCCATCAGATGAAAATATCTTTAACAAATTTATATCATAATCAGTTAGTTGTAACAAGATTTGTTATAATTTTGTTATTTTCATGTTATGCCCTACTGGTCGTGATCCTTATTTGATCTTCTCTTGGACATTCTGGTGCAGCAAATTTTTCTTTCAATATAAATATT
Organism: Aedes japonicus; assembly: GCA_034211315.2. Taxonomy (NCBI): domain Eukaryota; kingdom Metazoa; phylum Arthropoda; class Insecta; order Diptera; family Culicidae; genus Aedes; species Aedes japonicus. The sequence continues at coordinate 92,352 of JASCZW010001456.1, forward strand.
ATCTCATCATAGTCAGCCGCCTTTTGTTTCAATAAATCCAGGTCTTTAAAATTTAACACTTCATTTGATCACTTTTTAAAAAAATAAAAAATTAAACCTTGAAACACTTTTTTAAATTTTCGCTAGTGTTTCAAGGTTTAATTTTTTATTTTTTTTAAAAAGTGATCAAATGAAGTGTTAAATTTTAAATTCTCCTAGTTTCCCAATCACAATCGTTCTACTAATACGCTCAAAAAAGTTTTTTTTAAAAATAGTGTAAAAAAAGTGAAATCCAGGTCCTTTACAAATCCGAAAATATTTTTTGTTTTAAACCGTCAGTATTATTCAAATAATACCTGAAATTCAGACAACCGGTAAGTTGGTCGAACATTTGAACAACACAGATTACAAACTGTAGAGGATCCATGGCGCTGACGTTGTTGGCAAAATATCTTTCCTGGTTATAGTAGGCCAGGGACATAACTTTCAACGTGAAAAGTATACGATTTGACAGTTATGTACCCGGCATGTTTGCGTGTGAGAACAAGATTAACAGTAGCACTATGCCAATGACGTCCATATAAGGTCTGGGGCAACGCACTACTTGTTTGTATTGGAAGCAAAAATAATGTAAACATTACTGAGCCGACGAGTGATGACGTAACACTATTGAACTTTCTATTGGCGGGCATAGGTTCAGATAAAAAAATCGGTTCTAACGTTTATTATAAATGCTGAATTGTGGAAATAATCATTATACAAATGCCATTTATTAGGGGAAGCATTTACTCCCAATAACATGAATCATTTATGGTGAATTTAACTGAGGTTTTATGAATTTATTTTTTTGAAATTTTGCCACACAAACTTTCAAACGAGACATTATAATCGAGTAGAGCCAATTTTCCATCATCGGTAGATTGGAATCGGTTGAAAAATTATGTCGAGCACTCGACACTGAAGAAGTCTGTAAGTAGCAGACGAAATAGGCCTATCTGTCAAAAGATAAGCTCATAGTGGAATTAAATGGAATTTGCTCGCGATTACTAGCGAAAATTTAAAAAAGTGTTTCAAGGTTTAATTTTTTATTTTTTAAAAAAGTGATCAAATGAAGTGTTAAATTTTGAATTCTCCTAGTTTCCCGATCACAATCGTTCTACTAATACGCTCAAAAAAGTTAAAAAAAAAATTGTGTTAAAAAAATGTGAAAGTGAAAAATTAAGTTGTATAGCGCATACAATAAATAATCACGAAGCGGACGAATCAAAATTAATAGTATGACGTAGCACGTTCCGAGATTTTGTGTAGCGTGCGCAAGGAGTGCAGTGGTATAAGTGTCATGAGCGAATTTTGCTCATTTCACTAATATTGCTGTGGCTACTGGGCCAGACCTTATATAGACGTCATTGGCACTATGCATCCCATATAGTTTATAATCTGTTTTATTTAACCGTTTAACCGGTCAATCAATCACCTTGCAGTCAAAGAGAGAATAGCGTAACATTTATTATACATTTCGGAAAAACTAACTCTTGTTGTTGGAGAATCTAGAAAAACTTATGAAAGGGTTGTATTTTCGAAAATTATTCGAGTATGATTAAATTAAATCGCAAATATCTCGAGAACGGATGCTCTTGCGAAGGTCATCTTTAGAAGCTTAAATTTTTTTAAATACTTTAAAGATCAGATTATATAATTAAAATACGTTTATTCCCGTAACTATCAAAATTTATGAGAAAAACACCGAAAAATGATTATGCAGAAACTGTTCTCACTGAAATTTCTGCATCCTAAAGTTTTTGCCAAACTTTGCGTAATAACTTTAAGTTTTTACAGTGAAAAAAAAAATCGTTTTGATGTATTTAAATTTTTACTAGCTGAACCCGGTGCGAGCCTTGCAACGCATGTGACTAAATGAATGAAAAATTAATAGAATTGGCGCGTTTATGGTTTTTATTCTGAATGAATCTGGTTAAAATATTTTTGTTTGTTTGTGTGTGTTATTTATGCAAAAAAAAGGTTTGTGTTATTAATTTAACCCTTGGACCAGTAGTTTCTACCGGTTTTGCTTTCTGCGTAGAAGCATTTCAAAGACAAACGAAGCCGTATCCTATCAGTTTGTACGTAATTTTCTCTTGCAATTCTTGACTAAAAAGGGGTTTAGTTGTATGGATAATACTCATGTTTGGTTCAAATGTCTATTTCATTGGTTTTAGAGCCCTCCTTCACCCTCTCCAGAGGGACAGTGTCTTGAACCACCTAAGAAAAAAATCCTGCCCAAAAACCCCCACATGCCAAAGTTGGTTCCATTTGAAGAACTCCAATTCCAAGAACTCGAGCTTTGCAGAAATTTGTGTTTCATTTGTATGGAAGTCCTCCCCTTCCAGGCGGGGAAGGAGCTTCGAACCATCATAAGAGCCTTCTCTGGCCTCAACAACCCCTACATATAAGTTTTCAAAATAGTAGGTATGATTCTCATGTTTGGTTGACATTTGTGTCTAATTTTCATGAGAGCCCACCTCTTCCAGAGAGGGGAGGAATCTCAAACCTCCATAGAAACATTTCTTGGTTCCGAAAACCCCCACATCCAAAATTTGATTCCACTTGTTTGATTAGTTCTCGAGTTATGCAGGAATTCGTGTTTTATTGGTGTGGGAGCACCCCTTCCAGATGCGGGAGGGGTCTCGAACCATAATAAGAACCTTTCTTGACTCCTAAAATCCCTGCATAAAAATAGTCATACCTGTCGGGATAATTCTCATGTTTGGCTCAAATTCGTGTTTCGTTTGTATGGTAGCCCCCCTTTTCAGAGTGAGGAGAGGTCTTAAATTACCACAAAAACATTTCTTGCCTTCAAAAACTCACCCATACCAATTTTGGTTCCATTTGCTTGATTAGTTCTCGAGTTATGCAGGAATGTGTTTTTCATTTGCATGGGATCCCACCCTTTCTAGAAGCGGGAGGGCTCTCGAACTATCATAAGATGCTTTCCCGGACCCAAAAACCACTGAATACAAATTTGCAAAGCAGTAGGTATAGTTCTCATGCTTGGTTGAAATTTGTGTTTCATTTGTATGAGAGCCCCCCTTTTTAGAGGGAGGAGGGGCTTTGAACCACCATAAAAACAGTTCATGCCTTAAAAAACTCGTCCATTCCAAATTCGGATCCATTTGCTTGATTAGTTCTCGAGTTATGCAGAAATTTGGGTTCCATTTGTTTGAGAGCACCCCCCCCCCCCCTTCTCCCTCATAGGACGGAAGAGTCTCAAATCACCATAGAAACATTTCCCTCCTTCAAAAACTTCCATATGCGAAAGTTGGTTTCATTTCTCTTATTACTTCTCGAGGTATGCAAGGATTTGCGTTTCATTTGAATAGGTTCCCCCCTTTCAGAAAGGGGAGGGGTCTCAAATCAACATAGAACAATTTTCTGTCTTCAAAAACCACCACATACTAAATTTGGTTCCATTTGCTTGATTAGTTCTCGAGTCATGCAGAATAGTGTATTTCATTTGTATCGGAGCCGCCCCCCCCCCCCCCTTACGATGGAAAGGGGTCTTAAACGAACATAGAAACATTTTTTGTCTTAAAAAACCACCACATGCTAAATTTCGTTCCGTTTGCTTGATTAGTTCCCGAGTTATTCAGAATATTGTGTTTTATTTGTATGGGAGCCTCCCTTTTATGACGAGGAGGGTTCTCAAGCTACCATAAAACCGTTTTTGCCTTCAAAAACTCACACATGCTAAATTTGGTTTCTTTTGCTTGATTAGTTCTCGAGTTGTGTAGATATTTGTGTTTCATTTGTATGCGAGCCTGCCTTTCAAGTGAAGGGAGGGGTATAAAACCATCATAAAATTATTCTCCGGCCCCAAAAATCTCTGCATACAAAATTTCACGCCGATCGGTCCTTCCGCTCGCGAGTTAAATCGTGACAAAGGAAACCCCAACTCATTTTTATTTATATAGATGTAAATTTTCGATATTCTTCCGTATATTTATTTTTCAGTGTATATTTTTTTCACAACCTTCTCACATAGGGCCAACACTTGTTCTTAGACAGTTTTTCTGTACACCTAAAGGTTTTCGAGCTACACATTCTTAATTGAAGTGGTATTCAAAATGCTCACGCCCTTTTTGAAACTGGCTCTTGAGTCACAAAAATCTATGTTAGCGCGAAAAATGCTGAATTTGGAGATTAACCAAACGCGTATGCAAAGTTTCATTCGAATCACAAAGCATCGAAAATAATTTTCCACATTTCCAGGTCATTTCGCCTGGAAACGCTCATGAGAATTGTGAAAAGAACGTGACTAGCAGCAGCAATATTGTCATGTCAATGATGAATGAGTGCATTAGGAAGCATGAAGAGATCAGTTGTCATTGGGTATGCTCGAGAATTTTGAAACACTGGAACTAATTGAGTAGGTTCTGATTGATAACAAAGCAAGCTGTATACAATAGCTCAATACTACTGAGTCGAGATCATCAAGTACTCAAGAGTTAGTCGCAACCTGAAAAAATATCCCCTGCACTAAAACGTCACGCATTTACCGACAGCCTATCGGGTTCAGCTGCTAATCTACCCGCTAAATCGACAGCAGCTTCTCGCAATCATCATCAACTTCTAACGCACAGAATCAAGTCAAGCCATTCTGCCTTCAATCAGAGCAGTAATCCACTGTGAATGGCGTCGATGCGCTGCAAAAAGTAGACTAATGACTTTCCAAACGCCAAAAAGCCAGCCACCCGGTTGGACATTAATGGTTTCATCGTAAATACAGCAATCCGACCGCAACCACGCCAAAAGCAAATGATACCTACGACGAGCGCTAATTTATGGACGTGGCTGGCATGCAAAAAGCGAAATTCCGTGATAGGAATTCCACGCCACTCGGACTCTTCCACACTACCGAGCGAGGGGCGTACGTTGTAGTTCATTATAAAGCGATCGCGTTCACAGTTTTGTTTATAGTCGCGTTTGTTTGCTTGTGGGGTGTAGACATTTGTTTGACTCGTGTCAACGCTCGCGTGTGTCGTGTCTATATTTGCGTATCATTTATAAACAGGTTGATTGGACAGTCTTAAGAAGTCTTCCCAAGAACTTTTCTCGAACGGAGTTCGATCTGCATGCCAACCCAACCCAACCCATCGGGCGGTCATCGAAACCATTCATCAACTATTGTTGTCAATTTTGCCTACGCTTCTCCGATATATGCGAGTGCATTATTCAAATGTGCATACGCAGGCGGTGGCCTCAATTTGCAGTTTCCGAGCAATGCATCATTCGGCCTCTCTATCCGAATCGTCGGGATTGTGACGAATCCACAATACACGCCACACTGGGCCCGACTGTGCGGTCGGCGCTCTCCTGTGTGGTGCAACAATGAATTTATGATATTTAATTAAAACTTCAAACAACCGTGCCAGCCAGCCTGCTGGAGAGGGAGTTGGCAATTGTAGTTTTATGAAGTTAACAAATAACCCGACAGGCGGACATCTCCGCACGGTCCGGACTCGTCGAATCGTCGAAAGTACCTGTCGGTGAAATAAATAGCGCCCCTCTTGGGATGGGGCTAGACAGGAACCATGGAGATGTGTCGGAAACAGTGACTGACTGCACCACAGAGCTGGACGGTGTCCGTTCCGTTCTGGTTGCCCGACTCCTGGCTATTATTTACAATCAACCATTTTCGCTGCCGGGTAGGTGGGAACCGGATGGAAGGATATTTCAATGTCAGGATAAAACAAGTTCTGCGTTGTTGGGTAAATTTAATAAATCATCGGAGGGTTGCTGCCACGCTGGAGGGGTGGGGACTCCTGCGCGGTCCTGCCGAACGTTGCTTGATCCGACGTAAGTGGAGGTTTGAGAAGGATGTTGTTTTTTTTTCGGTTTGAAGAGGGTCCACGCTTCTCATAATTTTATTAAGATTCACTTTGCGTTGGCCGTGCAAAGTCAAAATGGTTTTTTTCTTTCTTGATTATGTTTATTTTAAAAGGGGTCCCACCAAATGATGTGAAGTTGAAAGTGGTAGTCAATTTGTTGCAAATTTCACACCGATGCTATCATTATTGAACATAACATGCGAACTACACAACGAAACGAAGAAACAGGTCAAGGTGATTTTGACTCCATCGGTTAGATGAGAAAACCTGTTTCTTCCGTGCTTTTCGATATGCGTGTTTGGCGATGGTAATTGACACACTCCGCCGATGTCAATCATTTAGTACAGTGAGGAAGTATGTTCGGCGTTGTGTCCAAAATAAGAACTTGAAATTTATTTACAGTTTCATATCAAAACATAACATAAATTACTTGTGAGGACATTCCTGATGGAAGATAAATATTTCACAATTGTTAACTCCAAGTATTATACAAGCTTACTAAGCATGGCTGTTTCAAAAAAAAAAAATGATAATTTAACAACAACAATAATAGAGTTAAATCTACATAAGAAACAGTTGATAAAGATGTTAATCCTTCTTTATGTAAAATTCTAGAACTTTCTGTGGTACACCCGCCATCAGGTTCCGTACGGTATCCTCAGATACGCCCGCCGTGACGATTTTCCACCTTCTCTTGAAATCATCGGTACCATTTGCTTTCTTCTTAGTTTCGAAAAAGTTCCGCCTAACTAGAGCCCAGTACTTTTCTTTTGGGCAAAGTTCTGGACAGTTAGGTGTATTGGCAGTTTTTTGCACGTATTTGACCCTTTGTACCTTATCCCATTCAAGGACGGATTTCGATTAGTGATAGGAGGCCAAATCAGGCCAAAACAGAGCTGGGGAGTCGTAGCTTAACGGTCATAGCTAAGCGGTAGCAACCGCTTTTGCAGACATTCACGAGAAAGAATTTCCTTATTGATAGTGCCAGTAGACCCGAATAGAAAATTATCATTAGCTGTATGATCATTATTATACATTTTTCATTCATGTTGTTATCACCATTATACGTATCATCCGTGTATAATTCTGGTGTAATGTAAAAAACTCTTCAGACTTTAAACAACCATAAACAGCGTATTCTATATATTATAATGATTTCATAAACAAGAAATTAACAGTAGAGTATAGTGTATCCCTTGCTCATTCATTGTATGATATAACGATGGAAAGATATGAATTATGGTCACGATAAACAAAAAAAACAGGAACCTGTTTTAACAATACGTAATTTTTAGTTTATTATCACATAATGGATGACTCATGTTATAATACTGATCATTATAATATGTATTTGTTTATCAATCTACGTGAAGTGTATGTTGCAATTTAATTAAATAGATTTTACTTTCTAACTGAATTTTAATACAATTGTAAACACTATTGTTGACTTTAATAATATACCTTTGATTGTCGATTGATGAAACCTCAAACCAATAATTTAATGTTGTTCTGGCAGGTATTAGATTGAATATGTGCCATTTAAATCTTTCAAAATCTCTTGAATTTGTACAACTATTGTATCCTTATTTTCGATTATAGAAAGACTGCATTGAACATGAAATGGTTAAAATATGCTTTTCTTAAAATTTCAAATTGGTCATTCTCATTGTATTTATTGGTAATGCCATAGTCTAAAGTATATAGCTTGTTATTAGCTGAATGTTCCAAAGTGTTAGAGGAATTATCTTTACGGCAAAATGAAGAAAGTTTTGGTTGCATAAAGCATGTATTTACATTGTGTACAATCAGAGACAAAGTATACCTGTTAACTATTTGTGTTAATGGTTCATTTGGGCCTTTTATATATTTCTTCATAACTCCATTGATGTCTTCATAAATAAACACTGTTTGGAATCTAATCGCACTGTCAAAAGCGGTTCCAATCATATGCATGGATCCGAGTACCATTTTTACGGTTTTTGAGTCCGCTGATCTCTTATTATAGTATTTCTAGTAAGAAGTTTACTTAAAGTTCCATATGTCAAGATGTTTTTTTGTTGGATTACCTTTGCTTTGGTTCGGATGTACTGGTATTTACTGGTATTTTTTAATTATATCCCCTCAATTTCTATACATTTTTCACAACAAAATAAAACAAATGTTAATAAAACAAATGTCAATATCAAAGGTGTATAAAACACACTTGGATTGGGAGGTAAAAACAGGAAAAGTATTATTTATTATTGTATCATGATTGTAGCAGTTATCATCATGATACGAATTCTCATATAATATTACTATCTTTTTATATCGTATTTATTATTAAATTATGTTTATGTATATCGTAATGGTTAAATAAAATATTTTATGATATAACCAGAATTGAACGATACCACTTAAAGTAAAACTGCAGAAAAAAAATGTTAAAATGGAAATTTTGTTCGAAACAACGTAATTTTTTTGTATGGTAACGATACTTAACAACCTATAAGTGTTATGGTAAGGTCTTGATTTACCATAACATATATCATCTATCATATATCATATATCAGTTTATAATTTTTGGAAGGTAACTTGAATAATTATGAAACGATAAATGGTATAATACCTTTAAAATACTTGTTTATTCGGGGAAACGAAACTTCTAGATTTTCGACCACAACTACATATGGCCTGCCAAATCAAATACTTCTTCGGGAATTTAGGCACCTTGTATGTTCGGAAATGCTCGGCAACGGCGTTCCTTTGCATTGCGGTACCAGACGCTGTTTAAAGTGATACAAGGAATTTTTTGCAAACAAATGCTGTAAAGCTCCTTAGCACGGCTTTTTGCAGTGAAATTTTGCTTCTCATCACGGTTGGGCACCTTTTCACTTTGCACGCCTTCAGTCCTTGCCTTTGCTTCATTTTTTGTACGTATGATTTTGTTTTCCCAACTTTGCGAGCTACATTTCGCACTGAAAGATTGGGATTTTTTTCAATAATGGCTAACACCTTCTTGTTCACTTGTCGATTTTTTCCACTTCCAACCTTCCGATCTACAGTCAAGCGCTGGTCAAATGATTCGAGAACACAAAACACGAAACTTTTCGGTAGTTTCAGTTTCTTGGCAAGATCGCGTACCGTTAAATTCTGAATCCTAGAGGGTTTGAGCTGTTTAGTGGAATACCTGTAACTATAATTTAGAAGAAAAATTAGTAATCTCCATTTAATTCCAACCACCTTGCTTATCTTCGACAGATACGCGTATTTCGTTCATAATGTGCAGACTTCTTCAGTGTCTCGTACTCGAGTTATTAGTACGAGACACTGAAGAAGTCTGCACATTGTAGACGAAATACGCGTATCTGTCGAAGATAAGCAAAGGTAGTTGGAATTAAATGGAGATTACTATTTTTTTTTCTAAATTATAGTTAAATTCTGATTTTACTGCCGTTCGTATGAAATGCAAAATAATGTAAACATGTGGTGCCACAAAATAAAGTGGAGAATTTCAGCTGTCATATAGACCGTGTCCAATATATTCTCATACAATTTTCCTTGCATTGGTGTCATGCAACTACTCAACATGCTACACGTATATGTTGGTTTGCACTATGTTTATACAAACGCTTTTAGGTTATGTCCGATTGTTTTCATTCGGTGTTCATCTTTTACCAGCGATGAAGGAGTTTCGTGCTGTGGAGATAAAGAAGTGTTTGAAAGGTGAGAAATTTGAAAAACCTCGGAGTAAAGCGGGATTTTGTGTACCAAACCATCCGAAGGTACCGTGACACCTGCTCGTTGGATGACCGGAAGAGATCCGGTCGTACTCTTCCAGTTCGGACTGCACGAGTTTTTAAAGTGGTCAGGGAACGGATTAGACGAAAATCACAGCGCTCTGTACGTAAAATGGCCGCAGATCTGAATGTTTCGAGATCGTCAATGCACAATATACTGCAAAATGACCTCGGATTCCAAGCTTTCAAGAAACGTAAGGTTCACGGAGTTTCGCAACTTTCTAAGCAGAAACGACTCGAAAGCGCAAGTCTGCTTTTGTCGCTGCACGGTGGGGAAGAATTTATCTTTTCCGACGAAAAGTTATTTGTCTTGCAACAAGCCCACAATGTCCAGAACGACAGGCTTTCTCTTCGAGAACTGTTCCAGAAATTGATAGGAATATTCCACGGTTCCACAGTGCTGCGTCAGTGTTGGTTTTGGGGAGGAATTTGCAAGCGAGGCAAATTACCACTGTTTTGCATCGAAAAAGGCGTTAAAGTGAATGCCGTATATTATAAAACGGAGAAAGTTGTCAAGCCATATGTACAAGAGGTGTTTGGAGATAATCACTATGTGTTTCAGCAGGACGGAGCGCCTTCGCATACTGCAAATCTCATTCAGGACTGATGCTGAGAAAATTTGAAAATTTGAATGGCCTCTCAGTTCATCAGATCTGAATCCCTTGGATTATTTAGTATGCTATACATGCTGGCGAAGGTAAATGACCACAGGCCTGAGAGTCTTTTGTTGTACACAGTTGTCGATTCCAAATCACACGGCCCATGGCTGCAATTCTCCAGCCTCGATTGCGTACCTCATCCCTTACCAGTGGGTTTTTTTTTATCGCGAATCAATTTCACCGAGCTGTCGCCTGACCTCCTTACGACGAGCCCAGCCGATAGTAGTCCACCGAATATTGCGGTGCGGATGAAGTGAGGATCTCCTCGTGCAATTCGTAAACCAGTCCCTCGGAATCAAAATAAGGTATGGGTTTCTGTCATAACGCGCCTTCGTATCTCGACTCTGCTAGTGTCATTGTCGGCGGTCATCAATGAGCCCAAATACTAAACTCAGAGTAGGCAGCTAACATTGGCTTTTCGTCAACATATGCCTACCATGTTTTCGACGCATTCAGTACGATGCATGTAGCGATAACAATGCCATCATCTAATCAACAAGTTTTCCGAATGGATTTGAAAAAATGAATGTGTAGAGCGATTTAAACAGATTAGAATCAGATCTATCAGAAATGAGTTCCTAACTTATTCACCTGCAAGCATTTCCAGCGGAAAAAATGCAAATCGGTTTGGAACAACTCTCTCTGATTCAAATAAAACTTGGTCCGAATGCTGCTTTCTACCTAAGATTACATTATCTCTTAAACATCGTAAATTTTCCGGGATTGAGTTTTTGAAAGAGCGTGTGTAAAATATTCTTCTCTCGCATTTCAAGCTTATTGTTTTTAAAATAAGCTTATTTGTTGCTCACAACGTAGTGTTCTAAAACCAATTTCACAGTTCCAGAGAGTCTAGAAACTTTCTTTACTAATTGTTTTAAACCAAACCTAGATTCGAGCGCCGACACCTGCAACATGGTATTGCTTTATAAATGCGCCGACTGAGCTAAGGGACACCCTTATATGTAAAATATGAGTTTATCGGAAAAGCTTAACTTGAAATGATTTTTTTTGGATCATCGAGATTTTCAGACTCGGCCTGGGTCATCTACCGTCGTAGTCACTTTAGAATTTGGTGACGAACTAGCCCAGGAGACTAAAAGTCACCATAATAAAGTAACGAAAAAAACTTTAGAATGTTTTTGTAACTTGTCTGGAGTATACAGTTAAACTGGTGACTTTGACGTGAGAGGTTTGGGGGTATGGATGTTAACCACTACCCAATATCGGTATAGAAAATGTAGGTTATTTAATGTTATTTAAGATAAAAAAAATACACGGAAATTTTATGTTTCGTAAATCAAAAAAGTTTGATTTTTAATAGACCAACTCCACACAGCCTCGATTTTGAACATGAAGACTTCTACTTCAACGGAAATGCCTGTATCATAAAAGAAGAAGTATACACTGAAAATAGTTTCCGTGTAATTTCCATTGGGAACTCACATGATTTAAAAGGTTTATTCATGTAGATTGATTAACTCTTTTATTTTCTTTTTACGCGGTTTAATAGTTGAAGTGGAACGTATACCCCGTGTTAAAAAGAACTTAGTGTATATCGAATAATAAATCTTGCTCGTCGGCGAATGAAAACGTTATAATGTGGTGGCATATTCTTACGAAATTTATATTAAAGTTTTCAACCATGATTGTTTTGGAATAGATTTTCTGCAGTATTTTACATATTCGGCAGTGATTGAAATACTTTTCGATGCTATCCTCACTGATGAAAACACTTTTATTTACCAGGGTTGATCATAGAAAATCACAGAGCATACCAACTAAATAATCTGAACCAAACCTACTATTTTGTAATGAGCTTGTTGTTAAAATTCGCCAGTATTTCGATTTAGAGTGTTTGGTATAAGTATTAAGAATAAATATGCGGTGAGTAAAGCGTAGGTTTTGCTTTTAAGCAAATAAGACACTTTTTTCTTCGTCACAATTATTTTGTTTTTGAAAAATTGAGAAATAAGCGTATTTTGAACAGAAATTGATATTGAAAGGGTACGAATTGATGATAAGTATTGCTTTTGAGCTTAAAAAACTAAACAGTTTCGACGTTCGATTAAGGAAGGCCCCTTAGCGGGGGATTTTGATTGTGGAGTGACAAAATAGTTAAGGATAAAATTCAACAAACAAGCATACATACGTGCGAGGTTTGCTCATAACTTTAAGTGCACAATTACTATATGGTGAGCTCTATTTTCGTTGTGCTAGTTAGTTGCATATCTAACGGGCAGCTAAGCAACGTAAATTTTTTTAATAGATAACGGAGATTTCACCGCAGATGCATGCAATTGTTGGAGCCAGTCTTTGGTGAGATCAATCTGATTATGAGTTTATATTACAAAAACTTTTTTTCAAATAGTACAAAATATGTCCCTGGTGCGGGCTTTTTAAATTTTAAGGTGTGTTTCAGTCCCTCATCCAAATGATATCGGTAATTTTTACATGCGGGGCTTATTGTATGTTAAAGTTACCTACCTCGATACAAGCAGAGAGATATAAAGGCGCACTAGGGCTGGAAATCATGTCTACTTTGGACACCGAAGACGATAAGATCGAACAAAAAATGGACATAGCTTTTGGAGGTGTGTGTGTGTTGATGTCTTAGAATGGAAGGTGTTTCGTACGGTCTACGGTGGAGTGCAGATGGAAGACGGGACGTTGAGGAACCACGAAATGCATCTGTTGCTGGGAGAACCTCCAAGAGACCGTTTAAATTTCCGAGCCGTGTCTGAAATTGTACAAAGGATTTAAGGTATGTGAAAAAAGGAAAGCTGAAACTTTTTCAACCACCGCTAACTTCCAATGGACAATAATTTGGAATAGTATGTTAGATATATTCCAATAAAAACAAACTCTTTATTTGGGAAAATCAAATTGGTCGTCCTTAATTGGACAGATTTTAAATGGTCCAAGTTTGATCGATCTTGTTTGGACCTGTCGTATGGCCCATTTACATATTTATTAATATTGTGCGACGTTTCATTAGCACTCACAGCAATACTAACGTCATGCAACAGTTCTTATTAGATTATTAAAATCAATTATCTGCTAACTGGTAACATGTCATTCTAATGTTGGTAGTGGCTGGCTTATAAAGGGTGAAACGATCAAAATTTGGTCAAGGGAAAACGCGTGTAAATCGGTGAAATCGTTTATTTAAAAAATCAAATTAAATTTCTTTTTCAAGTTCAATTAGTATAAAATTCAGGAGAAATATTCAGTTAGGCTTCCGCTTTTCCAAATCCGAATTGCCGGGCCTTACGCTTGACCCCTGCCATCAGATTTTGTACAGCCACCTTGTCCACCTTCTTCGCCGCAGAAAGCCAGTTTGCCTTGAACTGCTGCTCGTCCTTAGCAGTTTTTTTGGTCTTCTTTAGGTTCCGCTTGACAATAGCCCAGTATTTCTCAATTGGGCGGAGCTCTGGCGTGTTGGGAGGGTTCTTGTCCTTGGGAACCACCTGCACGTTGTTGGCGGCGTACCACTCCATGGCCTTTTTACCGTAATGGCAAGATGCCAAATCCGGCCAAAACATTACGGAACAACCGTGTTTCTTCAGGAAAGGCAGCAGACGTTTATTCAAACACTCTTTCACGTAAATTTCTTGGTTGACAGTCCCGGAAGCTATGAAAATGCTGCTTTTCAAGCCACAGGTACAGATGGCTTGCCAAACCAGATATTTCTTTGCGAACTTTGACAGTTTCGTGTGCTTGAAAATATCTGCTACCTTTCCCCTTCCTTTTGCCGTATAAAACTCCTGTCCCGGAAGCTGCTTGTAGTCGGCTTTGACGTAGGTTTCGTCGTCCATTACCACGCAGTCAAACTTCGTCAGCATCGTCGTGTACAGCCTCCGGGATCGCGCTTTGGCCGTCGTATTTTGTTTATCATCGCGATTTGGAGTCACTACCTTCTTGTAAGTCGATAGTCCGGCTCGTTTTTGGCTCGATGCACGGTTGTAGACGATACACCCAGCTTATTGGCGGCATCTCGGAGAGATAGGTTAAGGTTTCGCTTGAAACTACCGGCAACTCTCTTTGTCGTCTCAGCGGCTTCCGGTTTTCGATTTCCCCCCGATCCAGACTTCCTGGCTGTCGACAAACGTTCCCCAAACACTTTAATTACATTTGTAACGGTTGATTTGGCAACTTTTAGCGATTTTGCCAACTTTGCGTGCGAGTAGCTCGGATTTTCGCGATGCGCGAGCAAAATTTTGATACGCTGCTCTTCTTGCTCGGACGGCATTTTGACAACTGAAGAGTGAATTCCAAAATCAAAATAGGAGCAACATTCTACACACACACACCTTCAAAATGAGGGGTGTTCAGGTTTTTTAAATGCAAAATTGAAAGAAATACGTCAAGTTGATATTGACCAAATTTTGACCGTATCGCCCTTTACCACTCAACCACCTTACCGAAAGATGGCTGCCAACTAGATCACACTTATTTCACTCGGGGTAGCGCCAACCGGCTGGCTCCAAATTCACCACTGGCTTGGTTAACCGACAGCATAATCAATGGTTGATCGCCAGAGCATCTTCCAGGGTACTTGTCACCGCCAACTGCCAATTCAATACTGTCTCATTGCCGCACTGAACAGCTCCGAGGCTGCCGAGCGAATGGAGCATCTTTTAAAGCTGTAGCCCTTGTATATCGTTCAAAGCTAAAAGTTGATTGCCGTAAGCGGCCAGGACACGACTCCGGATAATTTGGTCCAGAGGATGTGCCAAGACCGGGACATTTGGGACGGTATGCATAGCAGCCTCCCAGATTGTCCTTGATCTTCAACAAAAATGGCGAAACAACCATAGGCAGGTCACCGGGACCACCTAACTACTAAAGCCCTAAGTAGTTAGACAATAGCCCCCTTCCCGAAGTAATACCGAAAGGTGGTTCCGGAGTGGGTCCAGGGCTTAAGGCACGGGTGGATTTTTAGTGGGTCGAGAAGTTGGCACCCTCATCCCCATACCCTGAGTTCTTCACGCGTCTGGTTGCGCAGATTTCCCATTCCTCCTAAAACAAAAAAAGATCAAAGTTCAAAGATCGCATATGCGTTCACCCTTACTTATGTTTGAAGTCTGTGATAGGAAAATATTTGGCATGTAGTAAATTTACTCTGCAAAACAAAAGTCTAAGATATCACTTTATATTTGCGTTATTTTAAAAAGTTTAATGTTGAAAACCAATTGTTGGCATCGACGTGTAGAAATATTTCCGATCGATATGGGCAAACATTTTGAATTTTTGAAATGTTAACGCTCAAAAACTGACCGCTTTTCGTAACGGTCGCAGTAGGATTTGTTTTCAAATTGCACCCCAGTATCGAAGTAAAAAAAACGATGCTAATCATATTTTGAGATTTCTATAACTTCAAGCGTGAAGAGCAGGTGTACAAAGTTTTGAACATTTGCTTTTTCATAGAATTTCGCATAATTTCAAAGGGTCGTTCCTTTTTGAAAAATATAATACACGTAACTATAATCCCCTCATTAGACGCGTAGAGGTCTTCATAAAACTGATCCAAAAAATCATGATTTTTATTCAGATTAATAGATTTTTAAAACTTCCAACTTTCGAGCCACTGGACCGATGTATTTAGCTTATAAGGAAAGATAATAATTTAAGCTTTCAAGAATAAATGTAGAGAGAAAATATCGAATTATATCAAATGAAGTTATTATATTAATGCCATTATTTTGAGTTTTTTTGATTTTCGAAGACTTGGCCCACATTGTCTGTATTTTTTTAATGCATTTTTTGGATAGTAAAAATGTCGTTCAAGCCATTTTTGAGGTATATTTTTAAATTAAATATCAAGTTATTGATTTTTTTGGCTGAATATGAATGGAATGATTATGCGTTGCAGTCGTTCTGAGAGTACACACCAAATTTTTTTCGTTGTAAATCAGCAAAATTTTGCTGAATTTTGCCGAGCTGAATTTTCAGTAAACATTTCAGCAATTTTTTTAGCAATGCGAAATGTCATCCTGCTTGACAGAATTTTGCTGAACTTTCAGTATACATCTGATATTTGCTGAAAATTCAGCAATTTTAGCGATTCCGTCATTTGACGGCACTTTGCTGATAGAATTCAGCAAAAATCATCGATTTACTGAAAATTCAGCAATTTTGGCTGTTTCGTGTTTTGACGGCACTTTGCTGGTAGAATTTAGCAAAAACTATCAATATACTGAAAAATCAGCTCTCTGACTCCCATTTCACGTTGGGATTATTAAAAACATATTTTATTTTGGTTTTTTCTTTCTTTTTTATTTATTTGTAGTTGGTGATGTGTATTTCATACCTCCATCAGATGCTCTGTAGCGATGTGCTGTTTCAGGCTGCAGAACTTCCGATAGCTTTTGCGGCAATTTGGTTGAATGTATTATACACAAGCGCTTTGTCGAAGTGTTTTTTTTTTTTTTGCTTTCTGGTGTCGTTGAAGCCCATCAATATATCCTTCAACCATTTGATGGCTGAGTTTCCGGCATTTTTGTTGACGCTGTAGAAAATATAGAATTATTTTTATCTGTTTTACTTACCAAACAACTCCTCCACATCACAGCGGTCTGCTTAAGGATTAAGCAGAGCTCTTGCACTTCCGGATCCATGAAGTTTCCGATAATTTATAAAAAATTTAACATGAAACTTCAATTAAACCGGTCGCAAACTGCACGAGCGCTGTCGAAAAAAAACAATGAAAGCTTTTTTTTCTTTTTTATTAATTTGACAGACTGACAGTCATGTGTTGGAAGATGCTGAGTGTTCAGCAATCTGAACCAGTTTACTGTTTTTCAGTCAAAACAAACCAAATTGCTGATTTTCAGTAAAACGTAATATTGCTGATGGCTTTTCAGCAAATCATTCTGCTGAAATCATTGATCGTTTTTTGGTGTGTATATTGGTCAATTTGAATAAATAATAAAAAAAAACGTGGAAAACTTTGATACTTTATAAAATTGTACTCATAAATGGTTTGAGTGACATTTATATGTTTTTTAAATAAAATTATTAGAATGGCAAAATTTTTGAAGATACTAAAAAAAGCAGTTATGGTCCAACACCACTAAAATCATGAAAAATTGATATTTCTATCATAATTCATATGAATAATTAATAATTGCTTTAGTTTCTCTTGAATGTACAACCTGTTTTTTAGTTAAAACACTTTACAACATTTCATTTATTTCAGGATCAACCGAATCGAGATCACATATAATAGATACGATACATTTACATAAAAATATACACTTATATAAATCATTCATGGGAATGGGAGGGACCACCAGAGCACCCGATTGACGAACTCTGGATGCGGAGAGTGGGTATGCCATGCCAGCTTGTACATTTTTTTGTATTCTTCGTACTATACTCGTTATGGTGTAGCAGAGTTGCTAACATAAATTTAGTAAAACAAGCACTTCTTACAATGAAGAATATAGTCATCGCTTGAAAATCCTACTATTTCCGTGGCCTGCAGAGCCAAGTGTCATATACCATTTGACTCAGCTCGTTGAGTACGTTTGTTTGTAGGCACGTAAGCTTGTGTATGTGTGTGTTTATATGATTGTGACGTTACAAATTATAGCGTGTTTCTCAGTAATCACTGGACCGATTTGCATGAAACAAACGCCAAATGAAAGGTATAATGGTCCCATTGAGCGCTATTGGATGTGTTTTTTTTTTAAACGGTCCACCGGTAAACATGGGTCGTTGAAGTATGATTGGCATTAACCACGTTAAACTTCTCATGCGACACCTAAAATTCTATGAAATCCATTTTTAAAACAAATACTAGGCATATTGAATAACCAGGTCCAAATTTGCCACACTCAGCCGTTTTCCTGTTACCCCACGGGAGCTGGCCAGCTTCCGAATTGAACCAAAACCCATCGAGCGACGCCTCAAATCAAGTGCTAAGAACCGCATTGCTCCCACATGGATAAATTATCGAAACCCTCCGTGAAGTGGCTAGTGACCGTAATTTATTTCATAAATTGAATTTCTTAGAAGGGTCAAATCTCACCAGACGTGAATAAATTCAGTTCTGTTTTCGAGTCAGTAAACATTAAACAATCATGTATATTTCATTAGACAATCATATTTATTAAAGATTCATCAAACGTAATTCGATCAACCCAAAAGAAGCTTCGATAAGTTTGACATGTTCTTTTTTCTTGCTTGATCGAATTAGATTTGATGAATCTTCAATAAACATGACTGTCAAATATCATGTGTATTGCTTCAAACAAATAAACAACCCACCAATTAAGGTCAATCATAGGCTGTACGACGCAAATGACTCTAAAGCGACACAGATCGTAAAAGATCCATAACGACAATGCTGTTTACCTCTCGGCCGCGCCAGGCAGCAATTCGCTACCATATTGGGCTGTATAATTCTACTAATTCGTTTCCCCGCTCCCCGCCGGAGCTCCGCACCCAGCACCCAGCTGCCCAGCAGAATCGAACCCAATGAAGTGCCTATAATGTTGTGATGTCGGTTCGAGGTTAACTTCATCCCCAACATGTATGTATAAAACTAGTAGGAATTACCATATTTTCATACATCATAGAAGTGTTTGTTGTTGTTGATGTCGTCGTCGTCGTTGGAAACCAGTTCAGTTCACCCCGAGGTGATGATGGAACGAGACGATCAAGGACTCCCGCATCCGAGCGTCACAAATAAACCTGCCTATAAATGATTGAACAACTTCCGAGATCATCCCGGAGAGTGGGATTCAGTTCCAGCTGGTCCCCATTTTCGGCCGAAACACTCACCTGAAAAGAGAATGGAAAAACAAAAACACTATTAGCAGGGAAAATTGTTTTGATCATTAACATCCAGGGAAGGCTGCTGCTCCAGGTGGAAGCACTACCTGTTCCCCTGTTGTATCATACACGAAGTGGAAAATTTACATAACCCATTAATAGCAATTTAAAACAACGAGCGCCCGTTTACCTTCTTCTAGCTTTCTTCGCTTCTCTTCAGGGGGGTAGGCTTTTTGAAGAACGGTTGATGTTTATAACGAAAAAAAAAAAAATGCCAGAAACAACAGTGGATTGGTACGTACCTCATCCGAAGGCTCTTAAATGAACCTCGTTCAGGAAGTGCGATAGGAAACGCAACGAAAGGCACAGCAAAAACAAAAAACAAAATCGCAAACAGTCAGTGAGTTTAATACGTTTGGGATGATTATATTATCCCCTCGCCGAGTTTCTTGGCTCCTTCGATGGTTACACGCGGAAGACTGTGCTTCGAACGAATGCCTTCGGTGAATAGTTATTGCAAAAAGAGTTGTGAATTCGGTTTGATGTTTAATGACCGAAGGCTGCAATTGAGCCTATGGAATTAACTAACTGCCATTTGAACGGTAATGAAGACGGTCTAAAACGATCGTTGCAGAGTTATTGTTGTGGGTAAATATTTTGTTTAGGTGAAAAATACTGTGCTGGTACCACCAATTAATCAGGTTAGACTGTGGTGAATTGTAATGGTAGCGTTTTTCATCGAAACGACAAAATCTTCACTTTCTTTGAGAAAGCCGCACAATGTCGTGAAGAACGTCCTAAACAAGCATCAACAATTCTAGCATGACATTTAAAAGGACCTATCTTCGTTGATGAATTCTCTTCGTCGACTTTCCTTGTGGATTATCACGGTTTAACAAATTATTTTGTGACGCTGCCTACAGTTTACACTCAACCAAACTACCTTAGGATAATCATAAGTTGAGCCTTATAAAGCATAGGAAAACGATCAATTTTCATTTTCATTGTGTATGTTATGGAATAAATGAAAAATCTAGTACAAAATTCATTAAAACAGCTTATAAATTTTATAGAAGTTACAGATGAGAAATATTCATGTGATATGCGTTATATTCTTCATCATTAATTTTGGTGTGAAAAACTCATAACGCAAATCTGATGAAGCCAGTTGTGAAGATGCCAGTAGAACGTGCATAATATTTTCGACACGGATTTGAAACAATCGAAAGATTTCGATTGAAGAT
The DNA here is from genome assembly GCA_034211315.2 of Aedes japonicus. Lineage (NCBI taxonomy): Eukaryota > Metazoa > Arthropoda > Insecta > Diptera > Culicidae > Aedes > Aedes japonicus. The sequence goes on from JASCZW010001456.1 coordinate 112,676, forward strand.
TGTCACTGTTACCAAATGAATGTCTGACTGAGTAGCTGTTGGATCCGATGCTTAGATGGCTAATCAGAAATGTAAGTATTTTTCTTTTCATCCGGTCACGATTTAAATTATTTTACATTGGACCATTGAACTGACTTTGAACATAGGTTCAGACGTCTTGGTCCAATATAGGAATCTTTGAAAAGATCAAGTCTATACCGGCGCCCGTGGTGTAGTGGTAAGCGTGAATGCTTCTTGCCACCCCCAGTGGGTCTGGGTTCAATCCTAGTCTAGGTCAGGGGTTTTTCTGAGGCGAAAAAAAATCTGCTTACGTTTTCCTTTGGAAGGGAAGTTAAAGCCGCTGGCCCCGGCTCATGTGTTGATGAGTGCGATATCTAGGGTAATAGTATTAGCATTAAGCAAGCAGCCTTAGTAAGAATGGATAACAAACATATGATTTCATACTGAAATTCTGCATGTGTTAAGATCTTCTGCTTCAATATTTTAATCTGAGTGACCATTATGAATAGTTCATATATGTTTTGATAATCAATTTTATAACATAAGGTGTGTATCCCTTAAAACAGCCTATTACAACATTGGACACGCCTGCTGAAAGCGAGACACCGACTTTGGTTCCAGACTCCAAGAGGTAACGTCTGCAACTGCTCCGTGCCTACGTCACAAGTATAAACTCTTCCTACATCGAATTGCCAAACAGCTTTCAATCGCCAATCTTCGCATATACCACGGGAAGTTGCTCGCAACTCCCAATAACAGGTTTACATCATAAGTCACAAGGAACTACTACCAAAACGTGAGTGGTATGCGCATGAAGACCAACGACTTTTTCTTGACCGCAGACCTGGTTGCGCCTGCTACTAGTCAACTTCAACGAGGCAGATGGATTCTTATTGCAGTAAAATCCTGTTTACAAATTGTTCTCGTTCGATTAAATGGAGACGGGTCACTTAAGCAGATCGCTGTGAAAGTGTCTCTTGCAGATCGACCAGTCTTGTTTGTGTGGTATATATCTGAGACCTAACAGCGAACCCGAATGCTACATCAGGCATTCCAAAGCTACCTTACAGATGTTAAATTCTGCCGCTGTGAATAATATCTACTGTTGTGATTGTTGGTGATTACAACCTTCCACATCCGTCGTGGTATTTCTACGTAGATATCGGAGGTTACTTGCCAACAAACGCTTCTTCTGAGCAGGAGCTTGCGCTAAATGAAAGCATGGTGGCTAGTGGACTTCAGCAAATGTGTGACATCCGTAACGTCATCGAAAGATTGCCTGATTTGGCCTTCATGAATAATGGTAGCGTGATAGTGATTGAAGCCCTTTCAACCATTTTAAAGCCAGATCGCCCTTAGAATCCATTCGTCCTAAAGCCCGATTCAAAGTAAATTTGGACGCATTCAAGTGATCATAACTCAAGAATTAAACAACATACACGGTTGATCAAAACGTCAAACGAAAGGGTATTTATTCAGCTTTCTTTCAGCTGTATGACAAGTTATTATATATCCCCGGCTCGAACAAACTGTCGCACTTTACTTGTGATCGATGCCATCATGATCTTCACAGCCGCTGGTGACACTGTAGCGGCGAACTTCTTCCACTTTAATCGCATTTGTTGTGCATTTGTCACTTCTTTACCGCATCCTCGAAGTTTTCGCTTGACAATTGCCTAATATTTTTCGATCGGTCTGAACTCAGGGCAATTCGTAGGATTAATCTCTTTGGCGACGAAATTAACATTGTTTTCAACATACCATTCTAGTACCTCCTTAGAGTAGTGGCAGCTGGCTGGATCTGGCCAAAACATAATGTTGGTCTTGTGTTGCCGAATGAAGGGTAAATCCGCTTTTTCCGACACTTTTTAATGTAAACATACGACGTCATTGTGTGAGATGTGATGAAAATCTTGGTTTTAAGGCCACAACTGCAGATTTCTTGCCAAATCATTAGTTTCCGAGCAAACTTATCAGTAAAAACAAATTTATACTAGGAAGGGACATCCCCACGACCAATTGCCAGGTAAAAATTTTGTCCGGAGATTATAAATAAATCCATTTTGACATATTTTTCGCCATCCATTAAAATACAGCCATCAAATTTCGTCAAAACTCGTTCGTATAGTATTCGTGCTCGCTTTTTGGCCCCTGAATTTTGTTTCAAGGAGCGATTCGGATGAAAACTGGCACAGAAAGACATATATCCTTATCTTGAAAGGATGTTACGCACGGTGCAAAAATTGGAATCGTATTTCTTTGTCAAATCACGTATGCGAACACCTGGGTTGCCTTGCACGTACCTCAACACCTTTCTCCTCTGCTATTTGTTCCTAGAGCCACTTTTATGATAGATGCGCTGTGCTCTATCCACACTCAGAGTATCCTTGTAACATTTGGTTACAAGACACACCGTTGACTTTGGGAATTTTAATACTTTTGATGTTTTATTGATGCAGACCAGGAAGGATTCTCTAAATGTTTGTGCACAATTAATTTTCTTTACTCAATTTTCATTTCGATATAAGCCGCACACTCCCGTACGCAGAGTTCTTATTTGCCGATTCTACAGCCAAGTATGGCGGAATGCTGATTTAAGACATCGCCGGACATTCCTCGGAAAGCTCGGCGTTGATTTTTTCGGCACAGAACTTCATCAAATCGGATTCTTCTAGAGACTGAATAACATGGTTCTTCTGATGGCTGATGGTTCTTCTTCTTTCCGTGAGTATTTTTTTCAGAATGTTGAGAAGGCCAATTTGTCATCTTTCTGGAACTTCATTAAAAATAGGGGAGCGTCCAATTCTATACCCGCAGAAATCTCGTTTGGTGGCGCGTATACACAAATCTGGTAACACCCACTGCGTGGAAAATTATCGTCCTATTTCAATTCTGTGCTGTATCTTAAAGATCTTGGAATCGATTATACACGACTAAACGTATAGACCCTCTCAGTCTGTCATTTTCGATTTTTAGCACGGTTTTGTAAAAAACCGATCAACCATCACTAACCTCTTGTCATACGTCAGCATTTTAAACAGTAGTCTTGAAAACCGATGCCAGGTTGACAGAATATACATCGATTTTTCAAAAGCCTTCAATAAGGCACGATTAGGATCTCCTGAATGGCTGAATCAGGATACGCTCTTATCTCTATGATAGATCTGCCTACATCAAGCTTGGATCTGTATATTCCGGCAGCATCGAGATGCCGTCCTGTGTACCGCAAGGCAGCCATTTGGGCCTATTAATTTTTATTCTCTTCGATAACGAGTTATGCTACCGCTTACAATCACACCGACTCATCCACGCTGACGACCTAAAAGCTTTCAGCACGTTCAGGAGTATGGCTGATTTTGCTGCTCTACAGGAAGACCTTGAAACTGGTGTCGTTTCAATGGAATGGAGATGAACGCGTTAAAATGCAAGATCATAAGCTTCAACAGAAGCCATTCGCATATAAATTTCCACTACTTGCTACATTCAGAAGTATTTGTACGAGTCAACTCTATTAAAGACTTAGGAGTAACGATAGATAGTAGGCTGAATTTCAACGAACATATTTCCATAACTTCCGATAAAGCTTTTGCCGTCCATAGTTGTATTCCTCGAAACTGTGCCGTTTTCCGCGATATTCACGAACGAAAAGTGCTGTACTGTTCTTGAATATGGAGTTTAAGTATGGGCTCCTTATCATGCTGTAAACGCTGACCGACTAGAAGGAGTTCGAAGTTGCTTCATTGGGATTTGCCCTGCGCAACTTGCTGTGGAACGATCCACTCCAACTACGTCAATATGAACTGATGTCAACTTAGTATCCTAGAGCCTCTTTACTAGCGGAGGATTTTCTTGGATCATCCACTGAGAAGATTTTATGAAGTAAGCCATCAATTTGATTAAACTGTGACGATAAATAAGTTTAAGAGTCTTGTTAGATAGGGTAGGTTATTTTATTCAGTCATTACACCTTAGCTGAAGAAGTTGACTAAATTAATAATAGTAAATAAATCATGTTTTGAAATACCATTTTAGGACTCATTCATATTATCTTCTTATGGCCAGTTGAAAAAGCATTTTAAAACCTTTTTGCCTGCAGTAAATGCATTAAACGGCCAAATAGTTTTATAGTAGTCCTTGCGATGATTAATTGGCCTTTTGGCATAACTTTGATTTTTTCGAATCACTATTTTGAAATATAAGAAATCAATGAAATGTGGAAAAATAAATGCACGACCTTTTATGTGTAATGCAAATGAACTGGACATTGGAGACCAATTTCGGCCTTCTTTAAGATAACCTTCATGAATTCCATCCATATTCAGGAAATCAATTATTAATTTACCAAATATATTTGTTTTAATTTTGCTTTTGTTGTTGCAAACTCGCATAATTTCCGAGGCGCTTTAATTTTCGGCTGTGTCAATATTCACCCTTAAATTATAACCGCATATGATTTGGAGCATGAAACGCTACAAATATACTCAATTTATTTTGCTATCAAACAAAATTTGCCGTAACACTAGAACTTTTTTTAATAGATATTATTTACTAAATGAATCATAAGAGCAGAGAATCGAACAAAGCAGAACAACAAAAACAAACCACGAAATCCTCAGTGAAGTTTGGCAGCTGATGCCATTTGGCCTTATACTGGTTTTCATGGCAACCAATACGAGACACTGAAGAAGTCTGCGCATTGTAGACGAAATACGCATATCTGTCAAGATAAGCGTAGGTAGTTGGAATTAAATGGCAAATACTAATTTTTCTTCTCATTTCTTGTTACAGATACTCCACTAAACAGCTCAAACCAATAGGTTGTATGAAGGTTCACAGGCTGTCATAACATGTTTAACTAGAACATTTTAAAAATCTGTATGGTCTTATAAAGGTTTCATTAACTTGTTTTCACAGCCGTCTATAGAGTGGGCCACTTTGTACAAATTTCGTCTTTGAAGAAGCATAAATGAGGTGTTGGTAGACGAAACAGTTTTGAATGTAGTTTTATCAACAAATCCCTGAGGAACAAAACTAAAATTGTAACTTGGGTATGTTGGTCTATAAGCACCATTGCACTATGGTCCAGATCACGAATTTACGAGGAAACATGCTCCCAGCGCCTAAACTTGAAACTTTACAGCATAAAGTGATGTTCTACAACATGGTTTGTATCACTACGGCCCGTTTTTTGATGTTGATTAAAATTAAGGTGGTCCCCATTTTCACGGAAATACAAAAACTAACTTTTTAATTTGCAGAAATAGACGTTTACATTCTTGAGCAAAGTTGTAGCGCAGAAAATTTCATGGAATTTTCATATATTATTTTTTTTGTAGCTTGGAAATTGACCGATTTAGAGCAATTTTCCTTCATCAACATAGGGTGTACCATAAAAAAATGTTTTTTCTGTCCTAACTTTTTTGTTTCAATTCCCACCGTGAAGTTGTGTTGCAACTTTCAAAGACGCGTAAGTTGACATGGGAAAAGTTGCTCGAAATCGGTGGTCAATTTTTAACCTTAAAAAAAATGGTGGTGAAACTTGAAATAAAAACGAAGGCCCATTTTTTATGTTGATTAAAATTAGGGTGGTCCCCATTTTCACGGAAATACAAAAACTAACTTTTTTATTTGCAGAAACAGACGTTTACATTCTTGGGCAAAGTTGTTGCATTGGCTCTATTCGTGGATGCAACTTCAACTCATTCACTAAATTTTTATTAAAAGTAGTTTTTCGACGGATTGTTTCGTTTTTTTTTAAATTCCACTGTTAGTTCAGAACACAACTAACACAGGATAGATTAAATGAAAAAAAAATGTGATTTCAAATACTAAGATTATTTGCTTGTATCATCTATTAATAATTATGTTCGATAGTGTTAACATCTGATTCCAATGAAAATTATGTTTTCCTTTAATTTCAATTTTAATAATTTCATACAATTCAAAATGCTGCCAATACAGGGTGTACCGTTAAAAATTCAAACACACAAAATTAATTCTCAAACTTCATGGCTATATCCGATTATCACCAAATTTTTAAGAAGTAAAAAATAAATAAATAAAGTTAGTTTGACATCATTCATTTATGATGTAGAAGGAGATATTCGCTCTTCACCATGAGGCACCAAGAGTGGACAGATGTTTGCTAGACCATTCATTTATTTTATTTTGCCTTTATATCCGAATGCGCGAACCATGGTCTTAAGCCCAGCCATAAGGTTAAGCACGACCTCATAATCGACAGTTTTTTTGCATATTAACCTATGCTTTCTTTATTACTTCTGCATTCTTCAGCAAGGGTCCTCCCTAAGCTCTGTCGGTAGAGGCGTAGCTACAAAACAACACCATGCTAGAGGCGGTAGGGTTCGATTCCCGGTCTGGTCTAGGAATTTTTTCGTTAAGCACTATTTCTGGACTCCCTGGGCATAGGGTATGATGTACTTGCCACACAATCATACTTATGCAAAAAAGGTACCTGGCATCGAAAGCTTTTAATTAAAAGCTGTGGAAGTGCATTTTGAACACTAAGTTGAGAGCAAGCAATTAGTAAAAATTGTAGAAGCAATAAGCTTGAAATGCTAAATAAGAAGACATTTTCACCGCTTTAAGTCATTTAGAAGGTGCTCCCTCATAATGGCCCAGTATTTTTCGATTGGGCGCAGTTCCGGAGTGTTTGAGGGGTTCAGATCTTTCGTCACGAAATCGACATCATTCGTCTTATACCATTCTAGCACGTCCTTCGTGTAGTGGCATGATGCCAAATCCGGCCTGAAGATTGTCCGAGCGTCGTGAGCCTTCTGATCTGATACAATCTGATTGTACGTTATTATTTTCAGTTCATCAAGTGTGCAGAATTTTCGTTCGAATTCAATCCTCAACATTTTGCAAAACAAAAATGTGATGATGAAATAATAACACCGAAATAGGATTTTTAACAGTTTAAAAAAAAACTAAAATAATATGCACTAGTTACGTATCAAACGGTTATAACTACTTTACGATACACTCCTTGCAAACACCAAGAGAAAACGGTTAAACGTGTTGTTGTTATGTTCCCGTTACGTTTTTCTCGAAGTACAACAAAAACCTACTTAAGTTTTTATGTATGTAAATTTAACTAATCAACTCAGCAGGAAAAGCATAGCTTGAAAATCGAATTTCGTGCACAAAAATATTATTAAGCATTAATTGTACAGTTAAAATCAGTGTGTCTCATGTTTTAAAGGAAAATCCACGGTGTCTTGTTCTTCTAATTTTATAAAATGCCCTATTATTCAATTTTTCCAATTTATCATACATGAATTCTTGCCACAGAACGTCCCTGCCCATAGGTTCAAAAAGTTGGTTGAGTTGATCGCGGCAAATTTGATGTGTGAATCGGCTGCCCCATCAACATTCAAAAGTACCTGAACCAAATGGACATGGAAATGATTACTTGAAGATGCGATGAGGGATCATTGCCCTGTTATTCCCAAATGTAAAATTTTCTATAAATAATCGTTTTCTTTAAATATACGCGAGTAAACCAGCTGAAACTAAGTAAACCAGTGGAAACTGATCTCTCATATGCATCCGTCGAACCATTCTGAACGGCATTTGTGAGAATATCACAATGAAAATATCACATGCGAATAGTGTGTTACCAATCAATAATGCTTTTTTTTTCTTTTTTTTTGTTCCGTATCTAATGACCGAGAGCAATACCATATGACATCCTAGAGTCAACTCTTCAAAAGCAGAAACACCGAGACAACAAAGAGCAATAAGTAACGAAGGTATAAATTCTAACTACAAAATATACCGAATATCCACGACCTAATATACAACGGGGAGAGGGAGGGACCATCAGGGCACCCAAGTGAAACGATTTGGATAGGGAGCATGGGACTGCCTCCTCCCTATTAAGAACATTTCGCGGAATGAGGGCCCATCTATTGGGTTTATTCTGCCAACCGAGGGCTCGATTCTAATGTTGTGGGTGTGAACTTGCTTTTGGAAGGAGATTCTCTTCCCTGTATTCGCGGGTTTCGCGTAAGTGTATCTGCTTACGAGCCCACCCAAACGTTGTTGGTCCTTCGTACAGGAGCTTGATGATCACAAACAACAATAGGATCCTGATCAAGTCGTTTTTCAGATTATTCCACTGCTATGGAAAGTTACCTTGCTACAATAGATGGTAGTATCTCATCATCATCATCATATGAATTTTTGCCGCAGAACGTCGGAAACGCCACTATAATTCTCGAAAACTAGACAAAATTCTACTTTGGATAGAATAGATATGAACCACTTCCTATCCATAAGTTGAGCTTATTGATACGTTGATTATACACTGAACCACCCTGAAGGTTCTAACCTTGTTTAAAAAAACTATTAAAATAACTGTTTATAACCATAACTTTTCAAAATTATGTTTTTCCTTCATATTTACTAGATTTCCGAGAGAACTTCTTATGAATAACACCTTCACGAATGCCAACAATTATCATTTTCAAATAACTATGACGAGAGTTCAACAAAAAGACGGAGAATTGTTACTACGTATTTTTCCACCGAATTACTTTCAAATTTTACATACGAATATTCAAACATAGTGCATTGAAGACAGAATATAGATACAAATGTTCCAACATCATTTTGTGGATTATCGTCCAGAAGTGCCCCACTATGAGTTGACTGGTTGCCGTAGTAACTGTGCGTGATACACGAAAATAACACACCGCCAATCCGAGGGTATCGATCAAACCTTGACTTCTCGCTCAACAAATTTTTACAACCTGCAGCCCGAAATGGGAAAACTTTTTCGGATCTATTTTCTCCTTTTTTCCATTTCGGTTTGTATAACGAGTTTTCGTTCGTTAGTCTCCGCCACGGATGATCGTCTACATCCGATGCAATAAATTTCTTGGATCCCTTTGTGGAATCGATAGCTTCGTGTCCCTAGAACTAACTGCAGGAAGAAACATTTCCGACAAAAGCAAAGGAAACCTATTTTAAACAGAACCGAAATATTCGCACATGATTTGAAATTTTTATTGGCCATTCTGCCGGTTGGTCACATCTGCTACACATAACCCCCCAGTAGATTCAGGTGGGGGGGACTGTCGTTTGGCTACGTTTTTCGATGGAGAATGGTCATTGCCATTGCCAAAAAGAATCGAATGGACAGCGCACAGCTGCTGCTTGGCCGCGGCAGTCCGGTCACGAACGGTTGGTCTGAAGGGTAACCAACAAAACACGAGAGGCAGTTTAATTTACGCTCTTCCGCCATGACCATAAATGGCATATAAAAAAGAGGGAAGCGTCTCGTCTCGACGGATCGCAAATAAAAGCATCTCGGTATGGCAACGTTAACTTTGAATGTTGACCGTGTTTGGTTTGTTTTCACCGCGCGCCGTTCTGTTTACCGGAAAAGGATTGGCTGTGGTAGGGCGTTCGGGGACAAATCCTTAAAACGACCAATTCTCACCATTTAACAGCTCCCACAATGCGGTTCTTCTTGGTCTCGGTCTTGGTCTGCTGATGGTGCAACAAAGGCACTCAAATCGACCGGTAAAACCGCAACCATAAAATCTTAATTAACACTGCGCTGTACATTCATGTGTGACGGTGATGGGCGGCTTGTGAATGTCCTGGTAGACCGATAGGGACGACTCTTGACGGACGATGTGATACCGTAGTGAGTGTGGGAGTGGGATATGCTTTCACATCATCCTGAGAGTGCAGCTACAATGGCTTTCATGCAAGTATTACGTTTATGTGTCTCGGGATCCTTTCGGTAATGGACAGCAGTTTGAAGTTAGCTACTTGGTTGGTTGATTGGGTAGTCACGTATGCTGCAAACAATTATGGTTCGATCATGCGTGAGTACGGGATGCAGACGAGATGTGCTTGTTTCCTGGTGATGATGACAGCGTCCTTATATTTCAAGAGTGATGGTCATAATGGAGAAGATAAATCATTGCAGTGTGGTTCATGAAGTGTGTGATTAGCGTCATTTAACAATTTTATAAGGAGACATGCATTTAGCAACTAAGGATTTCGAAATAGCCTAGTTGGTGACGGCATGCTTTACCAACTCGATGGCTGATGGCTGCAAGGCTCTCGAGATGAACAATTTGTCCATAAGATTTACCACTGGAAGGTCCATAAGATTTGCCACTGGAAAATGTGGTAGTTTTTTTTATACGGGAAAGGTTATTGCACGAGCTTAGTGTCGTGTACCAGTGTTCCAATCAGGGCTGGTACGAATCATTCAGTATATGACACATTTGCCGATAACTCCTTTCAAATATTTTTTTTTTGTTATCATATCTTGAAAAATCCACATGATTAGGAATAGACGTTTTATGAAATCAATGAACATTAATATTAATTTACGTCCATTGCAGTACCACCTTGAGAATTGAAGCAACTCTAGGATCTTCCCTCAATTAACTTTAACCGATTAATATGACAGGGTGATGACGGTTCAAATCTCGAAGAGAGTTCTACACACTATCAAAATGTCATGTAAATTTCTGTCTCCTGAGGCCGACACATGCAAGCGTCCTTTAGCACATAAGAATGAGTTCAAAGAGATGAGAAAATAAATTCAATCAAACGCATATTTCGTCGAATTGCGTATGTGTCAGTTACAAGAGACATAATTTTACACGAAATCTTTTTTTACGTTCCCCGACTTTTTACAAACATGAATTAAGGAGTGTATCGAAAAGTAGTTATAAACTTCCAAATAATAAAATAGGCATGAAAACATGGTTAAAATTAACATACTATTTCAGTTTATTATAGCTTAACATGTTTACAAAAGATCCAAACGGAAAAACTAGTCGTACCGTACCTTTGATTTGACACCTGCCATCAAATTCTGCACAGTGACCTTTGTGCACTTCCTGGATGCCGCTGCCAAATTTTTCTTAAAATCGGTCATGTTTTGGGACACTGTACCATCCTTCTTAAATATACGCTTGACTATTGCCCAATAGCGTTCGATCGGTCGCAACTGGGGACAGTTTGGTGGGTTGATGTCTTTTTCTACGAACTTGATGTTATTCTCCGTCAGCCACTGTAGAGTGGATTTGGCGTAATGTGCCGATGCCAAATCTGGCCAGAAGAGAGGAGGGGACTGGTGCTTTCTATACAATGGTAGCAACCTGTTCTTCAAACATTCCTTTTGATAAATCTCAGCATTTATAGTTCCTTTTGTATAGAAAATTGAAGAACGCAAGCCACATGTGCAAATAGCTTGCCAAATGAGCACCTTCTGACCGAATTTCTCCATCGCAACAGTCGTATCTGCGGTTGGCACACGTTCCCCAACAGATTTAGTATAAAACTGCGGCCCCGGTAGCGTTCTTGAATCTTCTTTAACGTATGTTTCGTCATCCATCAAAATGCACTGGTCGACATTGTCCAAAATGCAGCTGTACAGCTTTCGAGCCCTGGTTTTGGCACGAGACTTTTGTTCCGGAGTTTGTTTGGGCACTTTCTGCTTTTTGTACGTCTTCAAGTCATTCCTGCGCTTGATTCGTTGAATCATTCCGATGCTGGTCCTGAACTTCTTGGCTAGATCGCGAGTAGAGGCAGATTTGTTCCGTTGAATATAATCCACAACTTTTTGGTCCAAATCGGGGTTGCTGGAGCCGGGTTTCCGGCCACTTCTTGGTAAATCCTTGAGGGAGCACTCCTTACCAAACTTTTCGATGATGCGTTTTACACTTGCCGGGTGAACATTTACTCTTTTCGCAATCTGGTTGTAAGTAACACCCTTTTCGGTGCACCAAGTGTGCAGAATTTTCTTTTTAGTCTCAAATTCAATTCGCGACATTTTGAATACAACTTTATCAACGGAAATGAATGAACCGAATAATCATTTTTGACATGTAAACAAAGCAAATGGCGCTTACACGCTAAAAATATAAACAGTAGTTTATGCGTAATAACGCATCGAATGTTTATAACTACTTTTCGATACACTCCTTACGTCTCGTGTAAAATTCATAATTTCTTAGTTTGTAGTTTATTGTTTTCTTATGCGAGCCATGATTGGCCTCTATCAACTAGAACAACACACCAACTCACTCACACAGCGAGTTTTTCGAAGCAAATTGATGTGTTGCATGATCCATAGTGAAAAATGAAACAAACTCAAGATAACAAAAAAGCTTGTAAAACAATCTCGCATTTTTATTTTGGGTAAACTAAAATGTTATTGTTCTGTGCTCTGAGTTACTTAACAGAAAAAAAAGTTTAACAAGCGCGTAAAATTTCCCCTCGTTTAATTCCAAGCCGAGGGAGGCGTTAACAACAATATCGTTTGCAATCTCGTATGCGCCATGCAACAATGTTTGCAATATTTCGTACAATAGGCTAGATTCAGGCGTATCTGGCTAAAATGCACATGAGATATCTCATTTTTTCCTGCCAAATCTAGCATTTCCTTTACATTTTAGATAACGTAGTAAATTCAATGTTTATTTTTATCTGTGTAGATAAAGGTTACATTTAGAAATGGGGTACTTAAAAATAATTGTTCTTCTCATTTCTACACCCAAAAGTTGAAATTGTAGCAAAAATGCAAAATTGCAATTTTGCAGTTTTTGCAATCATATCTTGAGAAATCCGCATGATTCTGAAAAGGCAAATTTGCCCATCATGTTCCACAAAGCTTTTATGGTATAAACAAAGCCATGCAAGTGTGTGCAAGTGGTTATCGCTGTGTGCCTAGTGCCTCGACAATCGCAGCAACCGTTGGGTTTTTGTTCCACCGTCAACAACTTCTCAATATGGGTGAGACAATGGCACAGAACGCCGCTACGCCGTATGCCTCTGTTGCTATTCCGCTGTCAAGTGTTCTATTTTTATCTGCACTCGTCATCACACTCTATCGCCCTCTCATCAAGTCACCATGCGGTTTTTGAAATAAACGAAGCCATGTAAGTGTGTGCGACCGAAATTTGCTTCATTGTTGTAACGTTGAGTGCCTCAAAAACCGAAGAAACTTTAGGACTTTTATTCCATTCACCTCAACTTGTTGTGGTGGCTGGATGGTTACAATGAAGTGCCGTCATGCTGACGGTCGCGGTTCGACTCTCGGTAGCGGATGGTAATCTTTTTTTGTGCGCCATTGAGTTTACTACTACTAATCAACTGTACAACATCACGCACACATTGAATTTTTCTAATCGAATTGATGTGTTGCTTTTTGCCCACGACCAATGTTGCTTTCTTTCCCAAGTTGCGATCCATTACGAGAAATTAAACCAAATCATGCGAAATTGCATTACAATCTTGCTTTTTTATTTTGGGTGTAGTTACAGGTATTCCACTAAACAGTTCAAGCTCTCTAGGATTTACTTAAAAATAGTTTTCTTGTCACAGGAACAGATAACTACCTTGCCAAATCAGGTGCCAAGTAGGAGTTTTGTAGAACTTGAGCCCCGGGACTTACGGGCCCGAGTTCTGACCACTATTTGTTGTTTGAGGCTTCGTTTGGGGTGTTTACTTGCTCAGTCACCATCGCTATTCCGGGTGAAAAAAACTCCTAGAGGAAACGCGCAAGCATTTCAGGAACCTTGATGTTCAGGTTTTGGATATACTTCGTTTTATCCAAGAAATTGTCAAAAATGTGTATGGACCAACCAGTGATGGTAAATGTAAACTTTTCGTTCAATTGCAAACGTTAGCTACGTAATTGTTTGCAATCTTTCATACATCCAGCGATATCTGGCTTAAATTTACACGTAAACTTGTGCCAAATCTACTATTCCTTTTATGTGTAGAAAGTTAAATGTTTCTTTTATCATAAATTTATGTCGCAACTGATTTAAAACCATCGGCTGGTGGCAACAAAATGTGTCGTCACCATAAGAATTGCAGTGTATTCTTATGGTGACGACACATTTTTGTTGCCACCAGCCGATGGTTTTAAATCAGTTGCGACATAAATTTATGATAAAAGAAACATTTAACAGTGCTTTATTTACAGATTTTGGATTGCTATTCTCTGCACCTGGAGTTATCCAAGGACCATCCCGAAAAATTCCAGGAGTTCTTATCCCGCGCCAAGGTTTCAGAGGAATACAAGTCGAGTAGGAAACAAACGGTCCTCGAAAGAAAATTCAACCGGCTAAGAATAGAATCCCAACAGGCACGGCAACAAGCATCTTACCAAGGAACAGGCCACACTTACACCCACCATCATTAAGACGCCAGTGGCCCACTACATTCACGGAAGCACACGTCAACAACTTTTCAATATTATTGAGACAATACCACAGAATGTCGCAACGCGATTGGCCACTGTTGGAATTCCGCTGTCAAGTGTTTTGTTTTTATTTTCACTCGTTATCGCACTTCGCTCTCTCTCTCTCTCTCTCTCTCGCGCGCTTTCTCTCTCTCTTGAATTTTTAGAGCGAATTTATGTGTTGCTTTTTTGACCGCGGCCAATGTTGCATTTTTTCTACAAGTTGCGATCCATTACGAGAAATGAAACAAAATCATGCGAAATTGCATTTAAATCTTAGTTTTTTATTTTGGGTATACCAAATATGATGAAACACCGTGGATACCCAGGCGTTGTGGTTAACATCCAAACCCGGACAACAAAAAGCAATCATCAAGGAAGCAAAAAAAACTTCATAGGAAATTTCACCGAAGATTTAGTAGATGTATTAGGCAGAGCAGGGGTATACAAAATCAAGTGTAAACACTACAGCAAAATATATGTAGGTCAAACAATGAAAATCTTGCCAATAAGGTTCAAGAACGTCTAGTGGAGGTGACTAAGGGCGTCAAACAGAATGACGAAGGACTTTCACATAACTTCATATCGACTGTTGCAGAACACATCTTCACGGAGAATCACGATACAACGACAAATGACATCATAATCTTTTGGATCACTTCTAAAGGTTTTTTAGAAATTAGACGACGCAGACAGCTTAACAAACAACTAAACATAAGTCTACTTAACAAAGACGACGCAGCAGAGCAACTGCTACAGAATAACTAGGATAGCATTCTTTGGCCAGATTATTTTTAAAAATGGAAGATTTCTCCTAATGCTTCCTAAACTCAACAGAAAATCCAAACTTTGTTTGAAGAACAAACTTCGAATATTGTCTAGTTGTTGTGCTGCTAGGAAAAAAGCACTTCAAAGGATTCAGAACAAAGTTCTGAAAATGATTTTGAAGCTGCCACCCTGGTTCAGTATTATTGAATTACATAGATCTTCAAACGTTGAAACTCTAGAAGGAATGTCCAACAAAATAATACATATTTTTTAGACAAAAATCATTGTAATCTTGAATTGCAATGATCAATTCTCTGTATGAGATAAGAACTAGTTTTAAGGAATCAACCGTTATTCTTATACGCAGGCAAAATAAACCCTGTTAAAAATACTTAATAGACAAGGTAAAAATAATATTAACACAATTAGATATACATGATAGCATATAAGGTTGAAATGTTAATTACTTAGCAGGACCACCTAGGATAATATATGAACGTAAAATAATGTAACATTTGGAATAAATAAAGAGATCAAAAAACAAAACTAGGATA
Source organism: Aedes japonicus (assembly GCA_034211315.2). Taxonomy (NCBI): domain Eukaryota; kingdom Metazoa; phylum Arthropoda; class Insecta; order Diptera; family Culicidae; genus Aedes; species Aedes japonicus. Next base: position 128,246 of record JASCZW010001456.1, read on the forward strand.
GGTAGAAGGATAAAAATACCGGTAGATATATAGTAAAATTTGTATATTTGACTCAGGATAGGTTAAGTAAAAATGTTAGCTGTAGGTACCTGTAGGAAGCTGTAGTGTTAGTATATTGTAAATAGTATACAGTGTGTCTCACAATAGGTGTCACCTTTTTTCAGTCTTGGTTTATTTCAGCTGGGTAATTTTAACAGCGGCATTGATTATACCCGTTTTGAGTGTATTCTTTTGAAAGTTTATCGCTGAAGATAACGAAGGGATTCCGTTTGTTTGTATTTATCAGCTACCATGGAAGTCATATGGGAGCAAGTTTTAAAATTACATTTGCAAATGCTTAGACTGTGTCAGATCTTCAATAGCCTTAAACAGTTCGAAGTGAGAAAGCGTTTTATTTTTTCGCACCTTGAAATGGTTCAAAGGAAACTGGAAATGTCCGTATTCAACACAAAGGAGGTGCCAGGCGAACTGCCAGAACGAAGAAAAAGATCAAATGTGTGAGGGAGCGAATACGACGTAATCCGGCCGTATCTGGCCGTAAATTGGGCAAACAATTTCGAATGTTCCCTGCTTCAAAGAACAAGCTTCTCAGGCATGATCTGAAATGCAAGCCGTACAAGAAAGTTAAAAATCAATACTGAATATTACATCGAGCAAGTTTCGAAAAACCATCTGCTTCTTCATGCTTCAACGCTGTATAGGAATACTTCATATTGTTTCCAACAGCTCTTGCTCTCAACATATAGACCCTACTTTAGGTCGATTCAAAAACATTTGGTTGATGTTTGGGACCAAATTCCTCAGGAAATCGTGCGTGCCAGCTGCGATGAGTTTAAAGTTTGCGCAAAGTTATCAAGGAAAAGGGCGAGAGATTCGAATTGAATAAATATGGTTTATTTTTATAACATGTATCCTTCAAATGAAAAAAAAATGATATGATTTGGTTGATTTGTATTCCTGTAATCCCATTTTATTTTAGTGGCATTTATTGTAAGACACCCTGTATATACGGCAGGTTGCGAAAGTTTTCTTTCAGTCGAGTATTAAGGACCACATAGTTGATTATGAGTACACCTTTGAGGTTCTGTATGAAAAAGACTTTGACTAATTTTGACAGCTATTTAGTGTCAATGTGTTGCGAAAACCTTTAATAAAAGTTAAAGTTTTACTTCAAGCTGAAAAATGTGGTACTACGGAAGAAAAGCGAAAATCGATTGTGACCAAGTAGTGCACTGAAAAGAGACTGCCGCTAAGAAAATAAGCAGAGGAGAAGTCTGTGCGATCAAAACTGCGATCAACCGTTCTGTTATGCATAACACATTGAAGGACTTACCCGACAGTGGTAGAAAAACAGGTGCGTCAAACTCAAATATGGACAAAAAATTTGCAAAGTTTTTGAAGGAAAAAAAGGTATCCATCAGAGATTGCGCACAAATGTGTGGAATGACGATTGGAATGGTCCAACGAGCAAAGGAGCGAAATTCCCTGAAGACGTACCGGAAACAAAAATGTCAGAAACGCAGCCAAATTCAGGCGGATTCCGTGAAAACTCGGGCTCGGAAGCTGTACGACGACGTTTTGAGCAAAAATGACATGTGCATTATCATGGATGACGAGACGCCAACTACAGGTCACTGCCATGGGCACAGTTTTACACCGTGAATCGTGAATCAAGCAATTTGCCAGTGCGTTATGAAATCGACACCTTTTCGCACTACCTCAAATATGAACGCCCAAAATCTACCGGAAGGAATGCCTGCAGAAACGAATTCTGCCACTAATCCGAAAACACAAAGGTTCGACACTGTTTTGGCCTGATGTGCGTGCCACCTTGAACTGGTGTGAATAGAACAATGTCCAATTTACGAAAAAGGCGATGAATCCTCCAAATTGTCCGTGAATAAGGCTCATTGAGAAATTTTGGGCTTTGACCAAAAGAAAGCTGCGGAAGAAGGCAGGAGGAGCAGATGACATCATCAAATTCAAAAAAGACTGAGTTAACGTAAGCAAAGCATCGACGGAACGGTTGTGCAAAACCTCCGAGGAACATCAAGAAGAAGATAAGGGAACTAAGGGCCAGATCTACGAAAAATTAAATGAATACTGATGTAATGGGCTTTTTGATGATCAATAAACAATGTAAATGAATTTTGAGTTCCAAAATAAATAAAACATATTTAAATACAGCAATCTGTACTAAGGACTGTATCGTTAAATATGAGTACACCTAAAAGTACTCATATTTAACGATACGAGTCCTTAGTACACGACACTGGAGAAGTATGCTTATTGTAGACGCGTATCAGTCAGGATAAGCAATAGTAGATGGTAGTTGGAATTAAATAGAAATTACCAATCTTTCTTCCCATTTTCTATCATATTACAGTACATTTACCATCTACTATTGCTTATCCTGACTGATACGTCTACAATAAGCATACTTCTCCAGTGTCGTGTACTAAGGACTGTATCGTTAAATATGAGTACTTTTAGGTGTACTCCATATTTTAACGATACAGTCCTTAATTACAATTGCTGTATTTAAATATGTTTATTTATTTGGAACTCAAAATTCATTTTACATTGTTTATTGATCATCAAAAAATAAACCATCGATATTCTTTATTTTCAATGGATTCAAATGTATGTGATGTTCCTCGGGAGTTTTGCACAACCATCCTTGTCTTTTTTGAATTTGATAATCATCTGCTTCTCCTGCCTAATAACAGTCAAGGCAAGATTTCTCAATGAAAACTTATACGCAGTGAGATTCATCTGCCCTCGTAAGTGGACATTCTATTCACGCCGATTCAGATGTACGCATCACATCAGGCATCCCTGTGTTTTCGGATTATCGTTTCCTTCCTTCGATTTTGAATGATTCATATTTAGTGAACGAAGTGTCGATTTCATAACGCGCTGGCAAACCCTTGATTCACGATTCGCAGTGTAAGAGCGTAGCGGCAGTGACATGGTGGCGTCTCGTCCGTCAATGATGCGCATGTCATTTTTGTAAGTGATCATGCAACTTCAATGAGAGCAGTCTGCAATTTGGCTGCGCGTTTCTGATTTTGTTTCCGTCACGTCTTCAGGGAGCCTAAACCGGACCATTCCAATCATTCCACGTTATGCGCAATCTCCGATGGATACCTTTCCTTCAGGAAACTTTGCAATTTTGTCAATATTTGGTTTGACTGCCTGTTTTTCTGCCGCTGTCAGTAAAGTCGCTCGGCAGATGTGAACAGTTGATGCGGTTTGATCCTTTAGACTTCTCCTCTGTATTTCTTGGCGGCAGTCTCTTTTGCACCTACTTGGTGCGATCGATTTTCTCCGTAATACCACGTTTTCAGCGAAATAGGCAACTTTTAATGGAGTTTTCTGTACGGCCTAAATAGCTGGTAAAATTAGTCGAAATCTTTTCATACAAGTTATATCATGTCAACATGTGGTCATATCTCGATGAAGAAGACAAATATGACTACGTGATATACAGGGTGACATCTTACAGCCAAATATATATAAAATAAGTAGGATACAGAATACAAATCAGCAAATCATGTCATTTTTTCATTTGAAAGATATATGCAAAATCAAATACATATTTAATGTCAATTCAACATAAACACAAACTCGCAGCTTGTATTTCTGAGAATTTGGTCTAAATGTTTTGAATCGACCTAGGGTCATATGATGAGGCAAAGTATATTATGAGTATTCACATACGGCATTGTATGAAGAAAATGAATAATTTTCGGGCAATATTCGTATTGTGCTTTCTTGTGCAGCATTTCGAATCATGCCTGAGCTATTCTTTGAAACGAAGTGGAATTCAGTGTTTGCTAATTTACGGCCGGATACGGCCAGCGTTGATCATGTTAGCTCCTCGCGTCTTTTCTAAGTTTGCAAACAGTTCGCCATATTTTGTCAGTGCGGACATTTAGTTTCCTTGGACATTTCAGGTGCGAAAATAAGGCAGCACTGCTAAAGCTCGAGCCTGTTTAAGGCTGTGTGACACAGTCTGCAAATGTAATTTTTAGGAAGCTTGCTTCCCATATGGAACGTCCATTGAGTACGTCATAAAAATGCCTTCCCCCATGTCACGTTTTTGTATGGACCTTCAAATTTTTGTATGGATCGTCACGTTTTCTCAGCCCCTCCCTGCTGCGTGACTGTGGTGTGGACCTTCTATGACTTCCATGTGCTGATAAATAGGCAAACGGAATCCCTTCGTTATCTTCAGCGATAAGCACTTTCAGGTACTCAAAACGAATATAATGCCTTGACAAATTGCAACGAATAAACCCAAGACGTGACACTATTGAGCACACTGCCTGTACAATATGCCTAACTGCGGCTTCCTGCAGGTACCTACAGCTAACATTTGTAACTATCCTGGCAAATTGTATCCTTCCCCTGTTTTTGATCTCTTCCCATTCCAGATATTACATTGACACACGTTCATATGACCAATCTGGGTGTCCTGCTAAACAGTCAACATTTCGACACTAATATCATGTATGTATCAATTGTGTTAATATTATTTTTGAAAGTTTATTGTGCGTAACGGTATTCCTTATCTATACAGAGAGTGTCGTGCAATTCAGATTACAATGTATTTTGTCTGAAATATGTGTTATTTGTTGGGACATTCAACGTTGAAAGATCTATGTAATTCAACAATACTGAACCAGGAGTGGCAACTTCAAAATCGTATTTTCCTTTAATTAGCACCACAACTGGCTGGCAACAGATTCGAGTTCTTCAGAGCAAATTTTCTGTTAGGAAACGTGAAATCTTCCATTCCACAAGTACCGTAGAATAGTTATTCTGTAGCGGTATGCTCTGCTGCGTCGTCTTTCATGTAGACTTATGTTGTAGGTAAACTGTCTGCGTCATCAATTTCTATCAAAGCGGTGATTTTGATGATCCAGAGTGATCCAAAGGTATGATGTCATTTATCGTTATGGCGTGATTGCCGTAGTACTACCTTGATCAGTATGTGAAGTCGCTCGTCATTTGACGTCACCTCCATGTGGAATTTTCATTGTTTGACCTACATATAACGTAGTGTTTACCTTGTTTTATCCTGCTCTACTAATACATCTACTAAATCTTCAGTGAAATTTCTATGAAGTTTTTTGCTTCATGATTGCTTTTGTTGTCGGTGCAGATGTAACCACAACGCCTGGAATCCACAGTGTTTCATCACATACCCAAAATAAAGGCTAAGATTTAAATGCAATTTCGCATGATTGTTTCATTTCTCTAAATGAATCATCAACTGTAAATGCAACGTGTACAGACAAAAAGAAACAACACATAAATTAAACAAAATTCAAAGAAGCATATCAGAGAAGGAAGTGCGATAACGAAATAAAGACAAACGCTGACAGCGGAGCAAGCTTGATGGCCAATCGCGTGTCTCCCGATAATGAAAGCTGACGTGCTGATGATAGTGGGCCAATGTGATGCTGTGGTGAATGTAGTGACACTGTTCCTTATTAGATGCTTGTTGCCGTGCCTGTTAGTTATTCTTCAGCCGATTGAATTTTCTTTCGAGACATTTGTTTCCTACTCGACTTGTATTCTCGAAACATGACGCAAAAAGAATTTTTCGGGATGATCTGGATAACTCCGGAATACGCAGAAAAATAGCAATCAAAATCTGTAAATAAAAGCATATTAAATATTTCTTTTATCATAAATTTATGTCGCAACTGAGATTTAAAACCATCGGCTGGTATGACAAAAATGTGTCGTCACCATAGAGATACACTGCAATTCTTATGGTGACGTACATTTATTATAATGAGATTTCATCAGTGCAACATAAATTTATGATAAAAAGAAACACAACTCTACGCATAAAGGGATAGTAGACACAAGTTTACGTGTAAATTTAAGCCAGATATCGCTGGATATGAAAGGTACGAAAACAATTACGTAGCTAACGTTGCAATTGAACGAAAGTTTATTTACCATCGCTGGTAGTCGCCCGCGACAGACTCTTGGATAAAACAGTATCAAGGCCTGAGGCATAAGTTTCCTGTATTCCTCAGGAAGTTGGAGACAACGTGTCGTACCCCAAGTAAATATTAACAGATGGTCAGAACTCAGTACCGGCTCAAGTTCTGCAAACTCCTACTTGGCACCTGTTTAACTGAGTAGTTATCTGTTCACATGACAGAAAACTGTACAGTAAATCTAGGCCTTGAAGACATTTTAGTGGAATACCTGTAACCCACTAAGGAAAAGCAAGATGTAATGCAATTTCATATGGGGCTAGTTTTAATTTCTCGTAATGGATCCTCAACTGAAAGTAACATTGGTCATTAGGCAAAAGCAACTGCATCAATTCGATTAGAAAAAGTGTGTGCATGATATTGGCCTGTTAGTAATTAGTAAACCAGTAATGCACAGAAAAAGTGCCATCCACTTCAGAATCGGAACACGACCATCGTATGATATCACTTCGTGTAACCATCGGCCACCACAACAAGTTAATTGAATGGAAAAAGTCTAAAGTTTCTTCGGTTTTGGGCTCAATTTTGGCAATGAAACAGAACTCGATCCTCTACGCTACATGGCTTCGTTTATTTCAAAGCTGACGATGAAAAATGTGGGAGTGTGTGACAATTAGATAAAATAGAGACATGACAGCGGAGGCAACAGGCATACAGCAGCGTTATATTGAAGTTATTGACAGTGGAACAAAACCCAACCTGACTGCTACGTGACAAGACACAGAGCACGCAGCGATAACCCTTACACACTGCATGGCTGTTTACTGCATAAAGCTGTGGGAAACATGATAGTGAACTACCTTTCAGAATCGCCGGATGCCTCAGATATGATTGCAAAAACTGCAAGGTACGCGAACTGCATTTTCTTACGAACTTTAGTGTAGAAATGAAGAACAATTGACATTACCCCCATTCTTAACCTATCTACACCGGGTAAAATAAACGAATTTACCCGTTATCGATGTAAATGCTAGATTTGTGAAAAATGAATTATCTCATGTACACAGCCAGATACGCCTGAATCTAGCCTGTGTACGAATGTGCAAGGCATTGTTGCATGAAACTCAGGTACGAAAACATTTTCGGCTTCGTGAGAAATTTGCCTTGTTAAACTTTTTTCTGTGCAAGTAACTCAGGCACAGACAATGGCATTTGTACCCCAAAATAGATACTGATGACACACAGGCTTTTGTTATCTTGAGTTTGTTTCATTTTTATGAATCATGCAACACATCAACTGCTTCGAAAAACTCGCTGATAATGAGTGGTGTGTGTGATTCTAGTTGAACCAATCATATCCTCTGAAAATAAACAATAAGTATGAATTTTACACGAGACATGGAAGTGTATCGAAAGTAGTTATAAACTGATTCGATGCGTTAATACATAAACTACTGTTTATATTTTGGCGTGTAAGCACCATTTGCTAAACATGTCAAAATGATGTCAATTTGTCTGACCTAGACCAATAAAGTTATTCAAAATATCGCGAACCAATTTGAACTGAAAATTCTGCACTTGGTGTAAAAGTGTTACCTGGCCAGTGCGAAAATGGAAATACTTCATGTGTCATCGAAAAGTTTGTGAGCCTCCCTGGATTTACCAGAGCCAGCAACCCGATTTGAACAAGGGTGTGGTGTATTCAACGGAACACTCTGCCTCTGCTGTCAGCCAAACCGGGACAATAAACCGGGATGACCTCGGCCAGATCAAAAAACTCAGGAATGACTTGAAGACGAAAGCGAAGTGCCCAGGCAAACTCCAGCAAAATTAGCAAACCGGAATCAGCTATTACTGGCATTTGGACAGTAATCGACAGTGCAGTACGATGGATGGCAAACACTACGTTAAAGAGAAGATTCAGAACGCAAAGTGCCCAGTTGTTGGGGGCGATGTGCCAACCCATGACGCGAATGGAGAAGATAACTCATTTTGGCAACCTTTATGTGTACGTTCTTCATTTTCTATGCAAGAAGAACTAAAATGCTGGATTAATCAAAGTGTTTGAAGAACAGGTTATAGAGAAGCGCAGTCCCTCCTCTCTTCTGGCCAGGTGTGCCTTACATAGACCGTCCACTCTGCAGTGGCTGACGGCGTGACATCAGTTCGTAGAGAAAATCAACCCGCAAACCTGATGCAGTTGCATCTGTTGGAAGCGGATCAAGCGTAATGACCCAAGAGGATGGTGATAATCACAGAACATGACCACGATACAAACGTACATCCAGGAAGTCTGCAAAGTCATGATACTTGAGGCGAATGATAAATCAAAGTGACAGTACGACTAGTTTTCCGTTTGGATCTTTGTAGGCATGATGAAACATAATGACTGAGATAGTATGTTAATTTTGGCAAATGATCCTAAATGCTAATTTACCCATTTGGGATTTGGCTACTTTTCGATACACTCATGAATTCAATGTTTGTAAAGTCGTGAACGTAAGACAAGATGTAAATTCTCTTGTAACTGACACATGCACAATTCGACGATATCGTTTGATGAATTTATTTCTCATCTCTTTGAACTCATGCCTGTGCTAAGTTATCTCAGGCTGAAATTTACATGACATTTGATGAATGTCAGAACTCTCTTCAGTTGTATCGCGTAATCGGTTAAAGTAATGAGTTGCCTGATGATACTGTGTGGACGTATAAATTAATGTGTGTTCATTGATTTCATGAAACGTCTATTCCTAATCATGTGGATTTTCAGGCTGAAATATTTGAAGGAGTTAATCGTACTGATGTGGCTATGATTCGGTATATTTTGTTGGGTTTTCTGATGTGACTAGCTCGTGCAGTAGCTTTCCGTAGAAAAGGCTGCCGTTTCCAGTGTCGCAAATGTATGGTTATCCAGTGGTATCTTATGGACAATTGTTCGTCTCGGAGCCTGCTGACAAATCAGCCATCAGTTGGTAAAGCGTAGATCCTCTTCGTTATTTCGAATCATCTCGCTAAGGTGTTGAAATGGTAGCTATCACACGCTTCTTGGACCACTGCTGCGTGTTGTCTTCTCCGTCATGACCGGCATCGCTCATGGGACTCGCCGGAGAATAATCTCGTCATCCATGCGCGTAGTCGAACCGTAATTGTTTGCGGCGGCGTGACTACCCAGTCATCCAGTAGTAATGGCTGCTGTCGATACCGAAAGGATCCGGAACACATAGGCAATGATGCTGCATGAGAAACCGTGTAACTGCCACTCTCAGGATGATGTGGCATATCCCCTTCCCCGCACTCGCTGCAGTACTCGCATCGTCCGTCAAGTCGTCCTATCGATACCAGGATTCATAAACCGTCACGTGCTGTATAAGTGTAATTAAGATTTTATGGTGCTGTTGCCGATCTGCGCATCAGCAGACCGAAGAACCTGTGGAGCTGTTAGATGTGGTCGTTTTGGTTATCACATCGCATTAGACAGAGACGTATCGTGAACAAGCGCAGTCGATTCAAACGCCCATACCGAATAACATTTGCGATCCGTCAGTTTTGAACGCTTCCCGCATATGCCGTTTATGTCATGAAGGCATCGTCGACTGCCTCTCGTGTTTTGTTGGTTACCTTCCGTTCGTGTTCGTTGCCGCGATAACCGGCAACAATGCGCTGTCCGATTCATTCTTTGTGTCAAATCGGCTGTCGACGTGTCCCCGCCTGAAGTCTGAAGGTATGTGTGGCAGATGTGTGTACTTGACGGATGTAGTAAAAATTTCCGTCGTGATATGTGAGTTCTGTTCGTCAGGTTTCATGCTTCTTCCTGATTAGGGACACGAGAAGTATCATTCTGAAGTCAAAATTTGTGCGCGTCAGTTATGGGTAGTAACAGAACGAAACTCGTTATGCAAACCGAAATGAAGGGAAAATAGATCATCGGAATAATCCTCGATTTAACTTGTGTGTTATTTTCGTGTATCACGCAGTACTACGGCAACCAGTATGGTGGGCACTCTGATGTTAGAACATTGTATTCGTGGCAATGCACTATGTTTGTCTTCGTAGTAATTAGTACGTAGTAACAATTCTCCGTCTTTTTGTTGAATATGAAATGATAATTGTTAAATGTATTCGTAGTGTATTCATAAGAAGTTCTCTCAGTAGCCAAATATGAAGGAAAACATAATTTTAATGAAGTTATGGTATAAATGAATTATTTAATAGTTTTAAACAAGGTGGAACCTTCAGAGATAATTCAGTATATCAACGTATCAATAAGCTCAGCTTATGGATAGTTCATATCTATTCTATCAAGTAAATTTGTCTGGTTTCGAGAATTATAGTGGCGTTTCAACATTCTATTAAGACTCATATGATATGATGACGGATACTACCATGTGTAACGTGGCAATCATCAATCTGAAAACGACAATATTTGAGATCCCAATCATCAAGCTCCACAACCTGAAGGATAACAGACAGACTCTCTTTAGATACACTACTTGAGCTGCAGGAAGAGAATCTCCTTCAAAGCATGTTCACCCGCAACATTGATTGGCAGAACAAACCCAGTAGATGGTATAAATTCACTTGTGAATGTTGTAATAGGGAGAGACTGATTTCCCTGTCAAATCGTTTCCTTAGATAGCTGATGAATTTCACGTTATATTAGATCGTGGTATTCAGTATATTTTGTAGTTAAATTGCTGCCTTCGTTACTTATTATGTACTGTATCTCGGTGTTTCTGCTTTGAAGTTGACTGGGATGTCATATATTTGACCTTCTCGACAGATACCTGAAAAAGTTGGTAACACACTATTCGCATGTGATATTTCGTGATATTCTCACGGAAATGCCGTTCAGATAGTTCGACAGACCATGAGAGATCGGTTTCCACTGGTTTACTTAGTTTCAGCAGTTACTCGCGCCGAAACGATTGTTATGAAATTTTACATTTGGGATAATCCTCATCTGAAGCA
>JASCZW010001457.1:0-146528 GCA_034211315.2 Aedes japonicus
AAAATCTTTAACTTTTTGCGCTGTAAACAAGGCTATTTCTGCTTGGAAACAGGCTAAGGAATCGAATAGAACTGGTTTCAATCACCACACGGATATGGTTGTGGAGTTATATAGCTTATTTTACCCCACTTCCCCTTATATTCTTGAATAATATATAGACATCTTTGCACGGAGAGGCCCGAAATCAACAAAATAAGGCTAGTCCCATGAGAAATTTCCTGGAAAATCGAATAGAAGCTGTTTCAACTACCACACGGCTCTGTGAACGAAGATATGGCTGGTTTTACCCCACTTCCCCTTATATTTTTAAATAATTATAGATATCTTTGCACGGAGAGGCTCTAGATCAACCAAATAGTGCTTATCATATGTAAAATATCCTGAAAATTAAAATAAAAGCTGTTTTGACCACTGCACGGCTCTATGAACGGAGATATGGCTGATTTTACCCCTTATATTATTGAATAATTTATAGATATCTTTTTCAATATCAACAAAATAGAGCTAGTCATGTGTGATATTTCCTGAAGAACTCAATAGAGGTTGTTTTATATATCGGTGGTCAGAACAGGTTTAATTCAATTTTTAAGGAAATTTTACATGGGATTAGCACTATTTGGTTGATCTAGAGCATCTCCGTGCAAAGATATCTATAAATTATTGAAAAATATAAGTGGCAGTGGGGTAAAACCAGCCATATCTATGGTCACAAAGCCGTGCGATAGATGAAATAACTTTTATTTGATTCTTCACAAAATTCTACACAGGATTAGCACTATTTGTTTGCTCTTGAGCTGCTCCGAGCAAACTATTCAAGAATACAAGAGGAAGTGGGGTAAAACCAGTCATATCTTCGTTCACAGAGCCGTGCGGTAGTTGAAACAGCTTCTATTCGATTTTCCAGGAAATTTCTCATGGGACTAGTCTTATTTTGTTGATCCCGGGCCTTTCCGTGCAAAGATGTCTATATATTATTCAAGAATATAAGGGGAAGTCGGGTAGAAATAAGCTCTATAACTCCACAGCCATATCCGCGCGGTGATTGAAACCTGTTCCAGTCGATTCCTCAGACAATTTCCAAGCAGAAATAGCCTTGTTTACAAGCCGCGCTTTAAACGAACAAAAGTTACAGATTTTTTTTCTCAGTTTTCACCAGTTCTTGCCCACTGTGCACTGGTTTAACCGGTCAGCCACGTTCGGGTTTCCAAGTGATTGTCCTTACTTATCTATACTGGTCACTGTTTTTGTCGTGATGATTCAAGTAGTCTTAATAAAGTAGATTACCTTTCATGTATTATGTATGTTTAAAATTTTCGTCAGTATACTGTGTATGTTTGTGTCTTTTCTTATTCATAATTATTTGTACACGATTATGGTCTTCTATTATGTTTGGTTTTGTTTGATACGGTATTTCTATTTGTTGGATTGATTATATTTATTGATTAAAACTTCTTCGTTTTTTTTTGGAATTTGATTTATAATTCATTTTGATTTTGGTTTTTTTTTTATTTTGATTTATGATTTATTTTGTTTTTGAAATGCTAATCTCGATTATGCGGACCCAGATATATACTTAGTACCTAAGCGACGTGTGGTTTGGCTGAACAGGTGCTTGCATTGTATAACAGCTCGCGGCCATGGTGATTGCAAAACCTTTTCGTTTCATTGACTAGGAATTTTGAATTACTTGAACCTAACCAAACTTAATCCATCAATACGAATTTGAAAAAAAAAGTATGAATTAACTTGGTGTCTGTTTAAAATTCAAGCCTTTTCTCCAGCTTACCATCTACATTCTTAATTTAATTATATTCCGAATCCATGTTTGTCTAACACCTAGAAAAAAAAAGAAAAAAAAATAATCTAGAAAACATTGTTTTTCTTTTTCCCATCTAGCAGATTTAGTTTTGATTTGTGTTTCGTTTCTATTTATTTATTTTTTGGCATGGAGAGAACACGTTCCTACTCAATCTCATCACCTCGCATACCAACCACTCACAACTTTGTATTGTGTTTAAATAATGCAAAAATGCAAAAACAATATCTCACTTTATCGCTCAAGAATTGTGTTGCAGCTAACTAGTATCTTTGGGAAATCAAAATATTAAAAATGTGATAAAATAAGAGATTAAGGGATAATTTTAGATACTTAATTGACATTTGTGGATCATTATAACACATTAATTCATAGAGCAAGCAATATGCGTAATTTCATAAAACGTTTTGTACATAACTTTCAAGACCCTTATACAATAAAATCTCTATACATCTCTTTTGTGAGGTCAATATTAGAAAACCGCAGTGTTGTTTGGTCACCTCATATAAAGGGTGTTCCGATCAAAATTTGGTCAAATAGTAATGTGTGAGTCGATCAAAGTTTTTATTAATAAGCCAAATTATTTTTCTTTTTCAAGTTGAGTTAGTACAGTGTACAGGAGAAATATTCAGCTATTCTTCCTTTTTACCGAATGCGAATTGCCGAGTCTTTCGTTTAACACCTGCCAGAAGATTTTATACAGTCTCCTTGTCCACTTTATTCGCCGCAGAACGCCAGTTGAGCCTTTAACTGTTTCTCGCTTACAAGAGTTTTTGAGGTTCCGCTAGACGATGGCACAATATTGTTCGATTGGGCGGAGCTCTGGCGTGTTGGGAGGGTTCTGGTCCTTGGGCACGACTTGAACGTTGTTGGCAGCATACCACTTCATGGCCCTCATTCTGTAATGACAAGATGCCAAATCCGGCCAAAATAGAACGGAACAATTGTGTTGCTTCAGAAAAGGCAGTAGACGTTTTTGTAGGCACTCGCTCAGATAAATTTTCTGGTTGACGGTTCCAGTCGCAGTGTAAACGTTGCTCTTCGAGGCACAGGTACAGATCGCTTGCCACACCAGATGTTACTTCGTGAACTTTGACGGTTTAATGTGCTTAAAATGAAATTCCTGTCCAGAAAGCTGTTTAAAGTCAGCCTTGACGTAAGTTTCATCGTCTTGTACCACGCAATTAAAATTTGTCAGCATAGTCGTGTACAACTTTTGCGATCGTGCTTCGGTCGACGTGTTTTGTTTATCGTCGCGATTTGGAGTCACCACTTTCTTGAAAGTCGACAGTCCAACTCGTTTTTGAGCTCTATCCACGGTTGAAGGCGCCACTCCCAGCTTCTTTGCCACATCCCGGACGGAGAGACTGGGGTTCTGCTCGAAACACTCTTTTTGTCGTCGCTGTGGCCTCCGGCTTTCGATTTCACCCAGATCCAGCTTTCCTGGCTGTCGACAAACGCTCACCGAACACTGTTAATACGTTGGTAACAGTTGATTTAGCCAAATTCAACAAATTTCGCCAACTTGGCGTGAGAGTAGTTTGAAATTCGCCATGCACGTGCAAAATTTTGATGCGTTGCTTTTCTTCCTACGACGATATTTTGATAACTGAAGAGCTAATCTCAAAATCAAAACAGAGGCGTGATGCTACACGGGGATGCGCAAAAAAAGGCGAATCCAGGAAGCGTGATATGCTATTCCGGTCAGTACATGCCGTAGCCTGGTTTGAGTCAATGCCTCGCAAATTCCGAGAAGTCATGGCCAACAATGGTTATCCAACCAAATATTGAACGGGTAAAGCCAAAGAATAAGATTGTTGAAGAGCTGCTATTGTTTAAGATTGTTTTTATAGCTTCAAGAATGTAGAATAAGTAAGAATGATATATCACCGAGGAACTTCGCACTAGAAGTTCGCGAACGAACTTCAATCTAAAGTTCATGAAAGTGCAGAGTGAGAAAACGTTTCAGTTCTCATCGCGAAAGATCTTTTGTTCTTCTATCTCACAATGTTTCACTCGTATTCGAGATTCGATCCAACAAAATATTTCCTCGGCTTTGTTCTTTTTCTCTAGTGAGGTAAGTGTAGGCAATGTTCACATGGGTTGTGATGTTTGTTTTTTTAAGTATTGTGCCGCCGCAAAAGTCGAGTGGTAGGAAACTTCTGCTGGAATGGCGTGACGCATTGAGGACAAATTCAACCCAACCTCCCCGGCCACACAGTCATCACGCTGGGTTGTCATTTAAGGGAGATATCTTTCTGTCTAGATTTCATTTCCATGAAATGCGCAGTCTGCTTTTCAAGAACGAATGTGGTGTAATGATGTATAGTTAAAAAAGATCTGATTTTATTCGTATCCTCGCGTCGATGATTCGAGTAGAAAAAGTTCGCGATGTTTCATTCTCTCATCCCAGAAGGTTCACTCAAGAAACGTTCGCGTGTGAAACTAGTAACGGGTAATTCGCAAGTGAAAAGGTAGCGCACGATGAACTGATATTTTTGTGAGAATTCCAACACTGCCGAACATGATTCATAAGAGGCTGGTCTTATTTTTTATTTGTCTTTGTATATGTGAACTCTCATCAAATGGCATCTGACCATTTTGTCAGATTTTGTGTGGCATCTGACCATGTCATTGCAAAAGCTTCAGACGCCTTCTGGAAGCAGTAAAATTGCAGACGTAGTGATTTAACGATCATTTTATGTTAATACAGGCTATGTAGTTAAGTTAATAATAATATAAAAGATAAAAGATATAAAAGATATTAAACTAGAATGAAATTAAAATGATTTGTGTCTCATTATTTTCTCACACATACTGTAAGTGTCATACGTCATACGAGCTATCGGTTGTGCATCTTAAGAAAAGACTCTACCACCAATAAAAAAAAGTCCCCTCAAAGTACCGCCTATGGACAAGGTTCACTTACAAAGGTGATCTACTCCCATAGGTAAACAAGTGGAGCAAAGGAACACTGAGAGCCGGACATGAATAAATAAACTTCTCATCGCGTGCCCACTGGCCACTAGAATTGATAGCAGTACCAGTAGTCGAGCAAAATGAACGGCACCCGGCAGCGTGAAATGACCGTCGGTATTGAAAGGGAAAGGTGATAGGCAGGAAAATTACCCGAAAAAGAATAAACCGACGGCAGAGCAGACATGCGACCGACCGACCGACCGACGACGACGTCTCACTGATGGGAAAACTTTTGTTATTTACCCTGCTGAAAAGGACCTCAGAGGAATTGCATGCGCTATCACATCACTACTGGGCGCTGCGGAACGCCACTTGGATGACGTGACGAAATTTTCGCCGGTCGCCCTTTAGTTATCTGCCTCGTGCTAATATTTTTCTAGAGGGTGTGAAAATTCCATAACGCTACTGCAGAACATTTTCCGGTCACCAGTTTGCTAATGCTAATGGACGTGGCGTGATGTTTCAACCGATGAACACTGAAAATTAGCCTCTCATGAATACGTTTACCCGAAATTTGAATCAAAATGGACTGTAATATATACATAATGGTGCAAATTAAATAGCGACGGAAGACCGATGACGGTTGGTTTGGAACAGTAGTAGGTACTTACAGTTCACCACATTTCGGGACTGGCGGCGGAAACGAATGGACGATAGCCTGTGTCGGTTTTCTATTGAGCTGTGGTTTCCCATCGATTTGGTTGGTTTGTTAATTTCGAACAAGAACTGACAGCCTGCACTATTCGGATGAAGGGAACATGGATTATTGGATGCTCCGAGAATCACCACACTGACACTGTTTATGTGTTTATTGATTGGGCACAGTAACTAATTTCGCACAGCGACCGCTCATGACGTGCTTCGATCGATGGATTATTCCGGATGTGTGAGTTGTCATCTTTGGAGTGAATTCAAAACAAGTTCGAATTTCATAAGTCAAAACTGTAGGAAATGCAAGAGTTCCGATAAAATTCAATTGTATGGATTTGTTCTAAATCCCGCCTGTTTATTTTTTTAGACTAACAAGCGCTAACAAGGTATTTTCGTCGTCGTGGAATAAAAATTCGGAAAAGAACTTGACTATTCCCTGTTCAAAAATATCCAATCAATCCTACTTGGAATCTCATAAGTATCTTTGAAGTTAATACTCATTCCGCAAAATATTGGATTCCTCAATCGAACATCCTTGTTTCCTTGTTAGACTTAAGTACCTACAAGTCTGATTTAATCGACATTTAATAAACCTGAATTACTTGGATTTCTATTAAAATTTACTGCCATTTATCACCACATCAGAATAGCTTCTCCGGTAAATTACGACGGAAGCCAGCCGTTTTTCGATCACAATTTATTCGCTTCAAGCTGAACGACTCATTACTGGCACCATCCATCGCATAAGATTTAAGGAACGTCTCCTTCGGTTGGTCTTCGCCGTCGTCCATCGCGTTTCGGATATTGTTTGCGGAGGAGCGTAGGTTCCAACGATTTATGAGAATTGATTTTGCATCATTAGGGTAGCAAGTTTCGGTACGGGCCATAAAAATAAATAGGCAAACATTGAGAGCGGTTTCATTCATTGCTGAAATGGAGCCATCCGGGTGGATGCGGAAGAAGATTGAAGAAACGATAAGATGTGCAAGCGTGGGAGGTTGGCCGTAATTTAGCGTGAAATGAGAATCGGTCAGCCATGGGGAGGATTATAAGTTGGATTTTTTTTTCTCTACCGAGGAGCTTGCAGAATAATGAATAAGAAACAATGAATGAGTAATGTTGAGATGTGCAGAAATTTGAATAAAAGTTGCCTCATCTTCCGTTATTTTTAACGTCTCATTTAAATCTTTATTTACTGTGTGACTTACAAAACAATTACACTGAAATCCGTGTTTTGGCAACCAATGATATCCTCAGCTGATTTCCAGTTTTGATGGACACGTTAGTGGATCAAATTCTCACTTTGATGTATATACACTGTGACTACACAGGTAAAAAGAAACATTGAATTTTCTGCGTTATCTAATGCACATAAAGGGAATGCTATTTGGCCAAAAATAATGGGATATTTCATGTAAATTTAAGACAGAAAACGCCTGAATCATCCTGTTGTATGAAAGCTTGCCAACATTGTTGTATGGCGCATCAAATACTACAACCAATTGCGTTGTGTACGCCTTCTTTGGCTTGGATTTTTTTTTTTTTTATTAATCATTTATTTGTATAGGCTCAATCGAATCAACTTTACAGAGCCAAATTTTCATATGTTTATACATCATTTATCTTAAACTAAAGTTAGGGGGATAAAACCGATTACTCGCGGCCGTCTCGAGGTTAATAAGAATTACAAATTACGGATGGGAAAGAGGGTGGGAATTTAAAGTATGGTTTACATAACATATTAAATTTAAATTGTAAATTATTGAAACACTTATAACTATACAATTTATGGTTTTCTTTTGACTTGAACATTTTTTGAAAAAGAAAAAAAACACACACATACACAGATAAAAAAAACTTAAACTAAACATACAGGTTAAACTTACTACAATCTAAGGCTAATGTTAGTCAAAAACACATAAATGAGTTTCATGTACTCCAAATCACGTACAGCCAAAATATTTCGAATTGGCACATTGGGTTGTCTACCTCGAGCCCGAAGGGAATCATAAAGCCCCGATCTGACTCCACGATGTTCAGCACAAGACCAAATAACGTGATCTGCGTCCTGATAGCCTTGTCCACATTCACAGAGATTGCTGTCGCTCAGCCCAACCCGGTATAAATGAGCGTTCAAAGAATAATGATTGGACATGAGGCGAGACATGACACGAATGAAGTCTTGACCCACATCCATCCCCCTAAACCAAGATTTCTTCGACACCTTTGGGATGATAGAATGTTGCCATCGCCCCAAATCTCCTTCACTCCATTTATACTGCCAGCTGACGAGTGACTGTTGACGAAAAATAGGAAAAAAATCGTTGAAGGCGATTTGTCGATCACAAATATCGCCTTCCATAGCGCCCACCTTTGCAAGCGAGTTTGCTTTCTCATTGCCTGGAATTGAACAACGAGATGGGACCCATACAAAAGTGATGATAAAATAACGTGAAGATAAAGCACTCAGAAGCTCCTGTATTTTCATGAGAAAATACGAGGAGTGCTATACCGGCCTCAAGGAGCGAATTTGGCTTGGAATTAAACGAAGGGAAATTTTACGCGCTTGTTAAAATTAATTACTTTTTTCTGTGTAGTTTCTAGCCAAACCGCTAGTTTTACACACTTTGCGATGTTTGTGGTGCAATCAGTGGATGCAACGATGTGTGCCCGTTTGTATTAGTGAAACGTATGTTTTGCATACTGTATTTTGATAGTGTTTGTGCTACAGTTGTCAAATAAACATGTTTTCGTTAATTTGAGCGTCCATTTTTTTCAGCAGTGCTGCAGGTATTGCTTTGATTTGTGAAATTTTATAACGTAAATCCTGCTAAAATTGCTTAAAAATGCCGAGAGAACGTGTTTTGTGTAAAAAGAGAAGGGAATGATTGAAGCCTATAAGCAGGAAGGTGTTTAGATTCGAGAAATTGAACGTAGACTCAGCCGTTCGGATGAAGTCATACGAGATTATTTGAAGGATCCAGAAAATGTGCTACGACAAAAGAAAAAATTGAAGCTGTCATCGAGGGAAAAGCGAAGCATTGTAAAATCGGCCTTAAATTCCACCATATCACTCTTTAAAATCTGTAAAGTCTGTAAAGAAACAATTCGGAAGGCTTTGTAGACCAGTTCGAACATTATTCGGTTTAAAATGAACATGGAACCAAATCTGACCCCTGTGCAAAAACAGAAACGAATATAATTCGACAGTGGGACAAGGTAAAATCGTTGTGAATCTCGTGTTTTTTAAACTGATGAACCCAACTAGATTTTGTTCAATTTTTTATCATTCAAATGTTCGTTTTTTAACTCCAGGTGATCTTTTACAACGAAAAGAAATTCAATCTAGATAGTCTCGATGGATTAACCGGCTATTGGCGATGATTAAAGGTAGGACCCAGTGTACTTATCAGACGTAACTTTCGGAGGATCTCTAATGGATTGGCTTTGATTTTGTGATACTGGAAAGCTTAATTTGGTATCTTGTAAGATGAACTCGGCGGACTTTATTGAGTGCTCTTAACAGCTGCTTAGTTCCGTTTAAAGCAAAGTATCGTCGCAAAAAAATCGTGTTTCAAAAAGGTAATGCCAATATTCACACCAGTTTGGCTACAAAATCCTGGTTTAACAACCGAAAAATTGAGCTTCTGTGCTAGCCAGTCCGTAGTCCGCATCTTAATCCAGTGGAAAACATTTGGGGAATCATTGTTCGATGGATCTACGCCAACAAAAATCAATACAACAGTATTGCTGAGCAGTTTCGGAAGCGGGGGAGGAGTTTACAATGGAAATTTTAAAGAACAAAAGTATGCCCAAACGGATTTTCCAGGTAATAGAGCGTGATGGAGGACCAATTGATTATTAAAATGTCGAAAGTATTCAGCAAAATGAATATTCTGACCAGTATCTATTAAAAAAAATAGGTGCGGCTATAAAAATTGCCGCTTAATTTCATGAATTTGATTCTATAAAGGATTTTCTATTTAAAAATTTTAATATTGGTTAAAATTTTATTTCTAAAAAATCCATTTAAAACATATTGCAAGGAGATATGAAGTCTTATACCCGGTTTACAAGTTACACCATAGACGTGTGTGCGGCTATAGAAAATAACCGCAGTGCTTTCAATTATTTATTTATTAATTTGTTAACTGATAAAAATGTTGATCCCAATGACAATAAAATAAACGATGAATTACCTAAAACAACTTAACACCTGCATCTTCGAATACAACACGGTAAAGATTGAAATTAAACACGTTATAACAGCTGTTAAGAACGCGGCACATGTTTAGCTTACAGGCTCGTGTATGCCAATGACATCTATATCAGGTCTGGTCCAGTTTCCACAACAATATAAGTTCAATGAAGAAAACTCGCTCATGCAAGCGTTTGGAATGTGCTGTCATACTATTTTTTATTCGTTCGGTCCATGATTGTTTATTGTGTGCGCTATAAAACTTAATTTTTTCATTCGATTTCAGTCTATCGACGATGGAAAATTATAACCTCGCTACTCGATTGTCATGTCCCAGTGTTTAAAGGTTTATGTGGCAGAAATTCAATGAACTCAGTTGAACTAACTATAAATGACTCATTTAATCTGGAGGAAACGCTACTGTTCTATAAATGGCCTTTGTATGATGATTATTTCCACAATTCAGCATTTATGATGAACGTTTAAACCGATTGTTTACATTTTTTTTCCTTCTAATACAAGCAAGCAGTGCTTTGGGCCAGACCTTATATAGTCGTCATTGCATGTTTACCGCATGTTAGTTTTTTAAGCCTGCTATTTTTGTTGTTGCGCTAGTGATGATTTTCACACTTTAAGCTCGGTTTAGAATGGATTGTGTGCGGAAGCGTAATATTTTGTAAAATGGCAGAAATATTTCTTCCATTTGCATAGAGTTTTGATATTTGAATCTAGAAGTCTCCATTTACGCAAGGATTGTTAAGCACCTCCTCAAGGCTTTTTCAAGGCGGCGACATTTGTGCTGCAAGAGTTTTATTTTTCTCCTTCTTGGCATCTTCAATAATTGTTCGCACCGTTAGTAGATCCACTTCTTCTTCATATTTCGTTTCAAGTTCCAGACAAATCCTTTGAAGTAACAAATTATATCAGAACAAATATGAAACTTGTATTTTAATTAAATACCTACTTCTTTCTTGGTTCAACCATTTCATCCATTTCAATTTTTATCAGGAACCTATCTGTGAGAAAAGATCATCTCTGAAAGTTAAGTTTTGAAAATTGTTGATTTAAATAACCTTAACTAAATAACTCACGGACTTACGTTTTATCGATATGAGTTTTATCAAAAACTGTTTGAACGTTAATTTTTCTAAAAAAATCTACTTCCTTTGAATTTGAACTCTTCTGGTATCTTTCGATTGAAAGTAATTGCCTGTGATTATAAGCACACAATAGTTTATTAACAGATTTCTTCCAAATAAGACATCAATCTGGAAAAGTGAGAATTTCATTAGCAAATTTAATGTTTGGCAATCAATTAACGCATCAATCAAGAAATCTTCAATTGAATTGGTTGTTTACAAAAACTGTTTCACCCTAATCACCGATGTCTCTGTATTTGTTGGTGGTGCATATATTAGGCATCATAAAATTGATGGGGTGTTTTTTTTAACCTTCCTAAGATATTGGGGTATATTCAGACCCATGGCGCAACTTCAATCTACACTATCTCTTTTACTTTCAAACCAATAGAGCTGAAATTTTATGATTTCTTATATGTTACGGAATTTTTTAATTTTGCATAAAAATATACGAGAAATTTTAAATTGAATTGTTTGTTTACAAAAAGTGTTTCACTCTGATTTCCAATTTGTCTAGATATGTCGATGGTGCATTTATTAAGCCTCATAAAACCGTTTTGGTATTTTTTTTCTTAACCTTCCTATGATATCGGGGCCTTTTCTGACCCATGGCATAACTTCAATGTACGCTTTTATATTTTTAAACCAATCAGGCTGAAATTTTCTGACTTTGAATATTTGACGAAATTCTTTAGTTTTGCATAAACATTTTTTTTTTTAATCAGTTTAAGGTGATTGTACAAAAAAAGTGACACATAAGACATGAGGATCAATATTGACCCGAACGTAAACCCCTTGAATAGTTTCGAAATTTTAGCTTAGAGTCATTCTTAATACACAATTTGAAAGGTTCTGGTCTCAAAAATGCATTGGATTAAAAAAATGGTTCAAGTAGCATTGTCCTCCAGGACTCTGCTACAAAGAGAAATAAGTTATAGTTTGGCTGTGTAAACAGAAATGCATATAAAACATTTCAGACTCATTGCAGGGATTGGCATCTTGAGCAAAATTTCTCAATGCGTAACAAATAGTCTTTTAATATTTTCAAATAAGTTTCAAATCGTGCTGCAGAGATGGCGCTGCAGTCTATATTTGCCAATTGAGGTTCTAGAGAATTGCCGTCTTCAGCAAAGTTGTTGAGCAGGGTTGCGGCTTATCATTTTTGACTCAGGCATATTCATTTGCCAATATCTCCTTTCAGAGGGTCGATTTGATAATATGATGTATGATGAACTTGTAGTGCATGAGTAGACCTACAGTAGGTCTACAACTTTGTCAAACAGTACATTGCTCTAACTCCTATATCTTCGACATGAGAGCGTATATTCACAGTGATCTTCACGATGATAATCGCGTGATCTTCACCGCGAATATCATCGCGAAGATCACTGCGAATATACGCTCTTATTCCTCAGATATAAGAGATAGAGCTATGCATTGTTAGACCAAGTTGTAGGTCTACTCAAGCACCATAAGTTCATCATACATTATATTTTGAAATTGAGCTTCTGAGAAGAGCTATCGGCAAATGAATATGGATAAGTCAAAATGATAAGCCCAACCCTGTTGTTGAGAATGTAGAATGAAGACATTTAAAATATCACATTTGTTCCAGATCGTACCTGCAGATATTGCGCTGCAGTCTATCTTTGCCAATCGGCCATCTCTGCGGCAAGATCTGGAACTAATGTGATAATCTCACAAGACGACAGACTGATAATCTGATAATCTCACAAGACGACAGACTGCAATGCCATCTCTGCGGCAAGATCTAAAACTAATATTATTCAGTCAAAAGACGACAAATGACACACTGAAAATGTTTGCCGAAGCCGGCAACTTTCTAACGCTTCAAGGTCTTTTTTTCCGTAATGGCAAGATACCGAATCCAGCCAAAATAGAACGGAACAATTCTGTCGCTTCAGGAAAGGCAGTAGACGTTTTCGTAAGCACCCGCTCAGATAAATTTCCTGGTTGACGGTTCCGGTGGCAATGTAAACGTTGCTCTTCAAGCCACAGGTAGAGACTGGCCTGCCACAGCCATATTTCTTCGCTTTGACAGTTTAATGTGCTTGAAAATATCTGCCATCTTTCCCCGTCCAGTTGCCGTATAAAATTCCTGTTCAGGAAGCTGTTTAAAGTCTGCCTTGACGTAAGTTTCATCGTCCTTTACCACACAATCAAATCTCGTCAGCATAGTCCTGTACAACTTTCGCGATCGGGCTTTGTCCGACGTGTTTTGTTTATCGTCGCGATTTGGAGCTACCACTTTCTTGTAAGTCGACAGTCCTGATCGTTTTTGAGCTCTATCAACGGTCGAAGGCGCCACTCCTACCTTCTTTGCGACGTCTCGGACGAGAGGTTGTGGTTCCACTCGACGCAACTGGCAACTCTTTATGTCGTCACTGTGTCCTCCAGCTTTCGATTTTCCCCCTGATCCAGCCTCCTGGCTGTCGACAAACGTTCACCGAACACTTTTGATACGTTGGTAACGAGTTGATTTAGCCACATTCAACAATTTCGCCAACTTGGCGAGAGAGTAGTTTGGATTTTCGCGCATGCACGTGCAAAATGTTGATGCGTTGCTTCTCTTCCTTCGACGACATATTATATAACTGAAGTGCTTGTCTCAAAATCAAAATAGAGGCATGATGCATCTAAAATGAGGAGTATACAAAATTTTTAATGCACGATGAAAAGAAATGCGTCAAGTTTAAGTCGACCAAATTTTGATCGAAACACCCTTATGCACCCTTCTTCTTCCAAAATGACTCGTACCAGTAATATAAAATAAAACACCTGGCTGATAAACAATGAAAACTGTTGTGATAACCAATGCATTAAATACAACAATAAAGATTTTTCTCTCGAATCAAATAACGAAATAACACGACAGCTTCCGCCACGAATATTGTGTTTGCTGTATACAGAGCTTTAAGAAAACCGAGATGTCAAATAAGCACCATAAGCAGCACCAAGATTCACCTTCACGATTGTTGCTCGTGGATGACAGCCGCTTCAATCCTGTGGTTTGCCGTAGTTGGTCCTTGAGACCCGGTTTATGAAGAAAGTTTAAACTTTATGCAACAACTATTCCTTCAGTTCTCGAATATGTCTCTTTTTGCTTCCTCTCGGCAAGAAACCGCCAGCTCATTCAATTGGAACGTAAAGGGTGATACGGTCAAAATTTGGTCAAGGAAAAACGCGTGTAAATCGGTGAAATCGTTTTTTTAAAAAATCAAATTAAATTTCTTTTTCAAGTTCAATTAGTATAAAATTCCGGAAAAATATTCAGTTAGGCTTCCGCTTTTCCAAATCCGAATTGCCGGGCCTTACGCTTGACCCCTGCCATCAGATTTTGTACAGCCACCTTGTCCACCTTCTTCGCCGCAGAAAGCCAGTTTGCCTTGAACTGCTGCTCGTCCTTAGCAGTTTTTTTGGTCTTCTTTAGGTTCCGCTTGACAATAGCCCAGTATTTCTCAATTGGGCGGAGCTCTGGCGTGTTGGGAGGGTTCTTGTCCTTGGGAACCACCTGCACGTTGTTGGCGGCGTACCACTCCATGGCCTTTTTACCGTAATGGCAAGATGCCAAATCCGGCCAAAACAGTACGGAACAACCGTGTTTCTTCAGGAAAGGCAGCAGACGTTTATTCAAACACTCTTTCACGTAAATTTCTTGGTTGACAGTCCCGGAAGCTATGAAAATGCTGCTTTTCAAGTCACAGGTACAGATGGCTTGCAAAACCAGATATTTCTTTGTGAACTTTGACAGTTTCGTGTGCTTGAAAACAGGGTTGCGGCTTATCATTTTTGACTCAGGCATATTCATTTGCCAATATCTCCTTTCAGAGGGTCGATTTCAAAATATGATGTACGATGAACTTGTAGTGCATGAGCAGACCTACAACTTTGTCAAACAGTACATTGCTCTAACTCCTATATCTTCGACATGAGAGCGTATATTCACAGTGATCTTCACGATGATAATCGCGTGATCTTCACCGCGAATATCATCGCGAAGATCACTCGCGAATCATACGCTCTTATTCCTCAGATATAAGAGATAGAGCTATGTATTGTTAGACCAAGTTGTAGGTCTACTCAAGCACCATAAGTTCATCATACATTATATTTTGAAATTGAGCTTGAGAAGAGCTATCGGCAAATGAATATGGATAAGTCAAAATGATAGCTGCAACCTTGCTTGAAAATATCTGCTACCTTTGCCCTTCCTTTTGCCATATAAAACTCCTGTCCCGGAAGCTGCTTGTAGTCGGCTTTGACGTAGGTTTCGTCGTCCATTACCACGCAGTCAAACTTCGTCAGCATCGTCGTGTACAGCCTCCGGGATCGCGCTTGGCCGTCGTATTTTGTTTATCATCGCGATTTGGAGTCACTACCTTCTTGTAAGTCGATAGTCCGGCTCGTTTTTGGCTCGATGCACGGTTGTAGACGATACACCCAGCTTATTTGCGGCATCTCGGAGAGATAGGTTAGGGTTTCGCTTGAAACTACCGGCAACTCTCTTTGTCGTCTCAGCGGCTTCCAGTTTTCGATTTCCCCCCGATCCAGACTTCCTGGCTGTCGACAAACGTTCCCCAAACACTTTAATTACATTTGTAACGGTTGATTTGGCAACTTTTAGCGATTTCGCCAACTTTGCGTGCGAGTAGCTTGGATTTTCGCGATGCGCGAGCAAAATTTTGATACGCTGCTCTTCTTGCTTGGACGGCATTTTGACAACTGAAGAGTGAATTCCAAAATCAAAATAGGAGTAACATTCTACACACACACACCTTCAAAATGAGGGGTGTTCAGGTTTTTTAAATGCAAAATTGAAATAAATACGTCAAGTTGATATTGACCAAATTTTGACCGTATCGCCCTTTATTTAATATCGTTGTTTACGCATTATCCTTGGCTGTATGCATTCAACGCATAATATGAACCTGGAGGTTCTAGCAGGAGGAAACCCCTTACAGAATCGTTTCTGGGAGCTATCGTCTAGAACACTGATCAAGTGTGGAATCAGTAACAACCTTGTGATTGAAAACTTAGAAGAAATGCTCGAATTGAGTACTCAGTCTAGATTCTTGCGAGTCTATATTAACTATATGTCACCGATTTATGTCTTCCATGCTTATACTCTCCTAGTGTACGCTTCACTTATCACAGTTTCCCCATTAACTATGATCTCTTCATGAAACAGGCTATTCGAGGAGTTCCACCGGTTATGATAACATCACTCACGCAGTTTGGCCTTGTCCGGATAATGATGTCACTAGAGCACGGCTATTGGATACCCTAGTGGCCCGAGGTAGACAACCCTTCCGTGAGGTAAGAGATGTTTTGGGAATGCGTGATCTTCCCCACATGCTGGCGATTTACGAAATCCTTTGTTTGTCTGACCTAAGAGTGTAATGTCATCACCCCCCATCCCCTCAATTCTAGTAAATTTCCTGCCATTGTGTCCCAGCTATATTATCATTTTGATTCCGTGCTACTGCTACCTGCCCAGCAAGCTGTGGTCACCCATCTGCGGCTTAGTTACTGAAAAATGCTACAGGGACAGAAGATTTGGTAGATGTCTCATCCATGAGCAGCTAATAATGGCTTAAATAGATTACCTGCCTAGCCTCTTCCAACAATAATGTGACCCATTAACCTCGAGGCAGCCAGGAGCTTCCCACTCACTACCACCATAAAGCAAATCATCGTAAAAAACAATTTTCAATAGCGGCTCCGCAAAGTGTTACACAAGTCTGAGCCTCATAAATAAACAAACTAATTAAATAAGTATTTTGTTTAGACGCCCAGAAATAACCACACTTTTCACAATTCTTAATTGTAGAGTCATTAGCACATATAGATCTTTAATGGTTATCATTTCTCTCTTCTTCTTTCTAAGTGTTTCAAGCCTATTGCTTTCACAATTCGCTTATTGCTTGCTCTCAATTTAGTGTTATAAATGCACTTAATGAATAACTGTATTAAGTACCTTCGATGCCAGGTACCATTTTTGCATTAGTATGATTGTGTGGCGAATACAATACCATACTCTATGCCTAGGGATTCGAGAGATTTTCCTTTAGGAATATTCCTAGACCAGACCGGGAATTCAACCCAGCCAACTTCAGCATGGTGTTGCTTTGTAGCCGTGCTTTTACCGACTGGGCTAAGGAGGACCCTTGGCTATCATTTATATCAGACAATGACAATTAATTTTGTAGTTTTGACTTTTGCTAAAATCTGTCCACTAAAATCACTTATCACGATATCAACGATGGTTACAGACCCTAATCTTCTTTTGATTAATGACTCCTGTACTCCTCTTTTTTTAATTTTTCCCGTCTTGTATTTCTGCCCTTCTTTTTAATTTTTAAATTCAGTTGATTCACCATTAATCCATGTAGAACGCAAGCAACAGACCAGAGAAATTGAAATGAGAAATGGAAATAAACGAAAAATTCTGTTTGTTTTTCAGCTATTTCTATTCATTTCTGGCAAACGATAAAGCCACGCACTTCTACGAAAATAATTCAATCGCCACTCCCCATACTTATGATTGGCAGAAACTTTTTTTTTTTCTCAACCCCATGTCAGCCATAAAAAGGCCTGAGTTCGAACCTCGTGACCGTTTTTATATATTTTAAATCCCGTTGGTCCAAATCGGTTCGCTCTCGTCGTATGTTTAGTAAGGCAAACAAAAAGGAAACGACCTTGCACTGATATTACCCGTATCCTATCCCAATCCTACCCAGGATCATCCCTCACCCACCGTCGCGATTGAAAGTGAAAGTGAAACTTCATACTACGAATCAAGCGACTCTGAAAAAAAAACCATGAATGAACGAGTCTCAATGAATGAAACCGCCGGGGAAATCGATGTACCCTTCCCCTTCGGGCATATTTGTGCTCGCTTTCAACATTCAACTTGATGATGTTTGCAAAAACACAAGTTCAAAGAATTTTCCATCTCCACCTCCCTAGCTGTCACTGGCAGGCAGACGCGCAGATAGAGGTCAGCCGACCAGCTGTGGATGATCTAAATTTATCCCGTGCGATGGATATTTTTACGATTCAACATTTACGCGGTGGACACCCGACTTCGGTTGTGTGTCCATCTCTGCGTGATGTTTGCAAGTTGTTTGTTTTCTAAGATATTCGTTTTCCCACTAATCCAGATGATGACCAGGTGTGTAGAAAAAGTAGCGACAATTGATTACGTAACGCATTGAAGTGGGAAATGGACCGAGCGAAAGGAGGTTGAAACTTTAATTTTTCCTCGTTGAATTCATGTTGGGTTTAAAGTGGTACTTTAAAAGCTGTTGAAATAAAAACTTTTTCTTGGAAGTTGCAAAACGGTGGAAGCAGCGTTACAACTTTTTAGCGAAAACTTTTGCGTTACGAATTTGTATGCCGTACTAAAGCTCACAATTTTTAGGGCATCTTCAACGGTGGTCCAAATCGTGGTTGGAATTTATTTTTTTAGACCAAACGCAAAAACACCGCCGCACCAGTGTTGTAAATTTTGTTTTATAACGGATCTATTTTGTATTATTTTAAAACCGGAATATGTGTTGATCTTTTTTGCAGCAATTTGGAACAAGAAAAATGAAGTTCCAAAAACGCTAAACACTGCTTGATAAGACTAATAAATGAGAAAAGTTTCAGCTTTTGACCCGAAAAGTGGCCGTCTTTGGTGCGGATAATGCTGGCACCGGACGGAAAGTGATGTTACTCGCCTCGGATAATGATCATTACCTCAAGTTGCTCCCGGTGCATGCGAATTGCTTTCCATTTAATTCCTGAATAACAAATGGTTCTCTAAGTTTTGTACAGCGACTGTAGTCTTTGGTAAGTGCTGACTAGTTTGAAATGGGAAAGTTCCCGGAGTTGTGACTGTTGTGGATTTTATGACTAATGTGATGGCAAATTCCGATTCCGAATAGTATTCGAAATGCTCGGAAACGCTTGGAAACGAAAATTAATGAAGTTTTCTAAGCGAACAATCAGTTCATTGGTGGATTGGTCGTCATTAGCGTTTTAATAATATGCATGCATTCACTCATTCACCTTCAGTCAAACGGTAGAGCAAGTATTCCTAGTTGTCTGCTAACGACGTACTACTGGCAGCAAAAATGATTTGGTCAAACCAATAGTAAAAACATTATGAAAAATCTCCGATCTCTACAATGATGGACAGGATGACAGGTGTTGGCGGGTTTAACAACAAAAAATACATCACCGGTGTGGGTAACACGAAGTTGATCTAGTTTAGCTGGTTTTATTCAAGTGTTGCTGATGCAAATCAAGTACAAAGTTGTTCTTAATATAGACCACCACTGAGAATGCCCTTAGTGAGAATATCTACATCGTCATTTGTACTTTTGAAAGATACACTCGTAGTACCCGTAGTCAAAAGTAAAACGTAGTTATTCGTTTATTATAATGGTATAACATCATTCATTTTGCAGTGATATGTCTATTAATATTACTTCATCTCTCAATTCGGTTGCACAAATATCGATGCAACAAACCATTAATTACTTAGTTAAACACTTAAAATATAAAACAAATTGTTTCATCAGTAGCCACTGTAGACCACCTAACAAGGGTAAGAAGAAAGAGAACTTATTACACCTCAAAATCCAACGCATAATCTTGTTAAGCAAACTTGATTAGCTAAAATAATAATGGAAGGCCTCCCAAGTAGCATACCACGATCATAAGTAGTTGTAATAAAATGATTATGACTTAGTAAGTCATATATATGTTATCTCAACTGAATGGGAACAAGTGTGCTACTAGGGCACATTTACTAGTCTAGTCAGAAAGTTTTGAAAGCGACATCTATGGAGCAGTAGAAAAACAAAAACTTCTTCGCCATTTTAATATTTCAAGCTGAACAATGCTTTAGGTCCTAGGTAACAATGGGAAACTCTCTACGCTGACTTTTTCTTTGCGTTTTTAGGGCTATGTAAAAACATGTTCACGTATTTTCAATACACAGTACGGTAATGGAAAGTGTTATTCAGGATACAGTTCGTCAAAAACATCAGCAAAATGTTTAATAGACAAACTGTAAACGTAAGAGAAAGTCGACAAAGAGAATCTCTCAATGTCACTTAGGACCTAATGCATTGTTCAGCTTGATTAATCTATTATAACAGTACACACAAAATTTCATTTCGATCTATTAATTCATTCGTTGTTAACAAGGCATTAGAAGTTGACGTTTCATTGCATTGTTTTACGAATCTCGTGCAGTGAATAAATTCTTTGTTTTCGAAGGTTTATCGTCTACTGAGATCCATGCAAAGATGGTGAAAGTATTCAAGAATTCTTCTACTTCATTTCAAACCGTTTACCGATGGGTTTTGGAGTTAGAGCGTGGCCGTACAAGCGTTGAAGACGATCAACGCTCGGGACGTAAAACAAGTGCATCAACACCAAATATCATAGCGAAAATACAGGATATGGTTTTAGAAGATCATCGATCGACTATGGATATGATGGCTGACTCCATAGGCATCTCACATGGAACACATTTAGGCTGAAATTTTGGGTTTCAAAAAACTGTGTACACAATGGGTGCCGCATTTGCTATCAATACACAGTGGTCCAGAATACGAATTTAGCTAAAAAAGTACATTTTCAGCCCAAGTTTGAAGTTTTGGACCAAAATTGTCTTCCACAAAGTTGTTTCTAATAACAATGCGCTTCTTTTGGTGTGAATGAAAACTAGGTTGGTCATTATTTCCAGAGAAATCGAAAATTTAACTTTTTTATTTGCAGAAATAAAGGCATACATAATTCAGAAAAGTTGTAGAATAAATATTTTCAAGCAACTTTGATGGTATACCTTTTTCTGTACCTTTTGATATTACCGAATTTGAGCATTAATTCCTACGTGCTTAGGGTGTCCCTAGAAAAATCAGGTATTTTGCTGTAAATTTTGTATTTCCAATTTTTCAGCAAAGTTGTCTTCCCATTGATTCTTGAACAAGAATTTCACCACAAATCGTATTCGTAGTTGGCAGCACCCTCTCAGGTTTCAACAAAACTTTCTGTGTGTGTGTAGACCATGACTAGATAAGCCACTTTGCATACTAAGTTTCTTCAAAAAAAATTCTAGACTGTCTTTTGAAAAGGACTAAACTTTTTTTTTATCGATTTTGTTCAAATGTGTTTAATTTAAAAAACGACTACTTCTACAAAAAACTGTTGTGTGGGTGATTATCACAAAATAAGTCAAGGTTTAAGAAAAAATATTGATAAAAACAAAACTTTGAGATGACTACATAGTCGTTACACCTTCACTGGTTCAGTTCTTGATAACAAAATACACTGAAAAAAAATCAATGGGACATGCAAAAGTTTTTGTTAGAAAAACTGTGTTTTCTTAAAAGTGCAAGGGAACATAATTACCTATCTTGAGACAAAATTTCATTGAAATCAAAAACGGTGATTTTTTTTAAATCGACTTTGAATTTTTTTTAAATGATTTTTTTCAGTGTGGGACTCCTTTTGGTTTTTTTAATATTTGGCAAACCAAAGAAATATTTTTTAACATCATTTGAAAGGATTTTTATTATTGCATATCATGTCTGAAAATAGGAGATAGGTTATTTCTTGAATTCAGTAAAACACATATGAAAAGGGCGTTATTTTATAAGAAAATCGTAAATTATTCGTTAACAGTAAGAGACATCAATTTATACGTCAAAACTTTTAGGTTTTCAAGTTTTCAAAATCATCTCAAGGCAACGTTTTTGGCAAATTTGATTTTAGAAAGTTAGATCAAAAAACTGTTTTTTCTGTAGGGACACCCTAAATTATTTAAGGAAAACTGTCCTGAAGAAAGTTTTTACTTCCAATATTAACGATGATGTACTTTCGTTATAGGATTCTTTTGCTGTTTGATCATAGTAGCTCAATCGTTTTCAGTTATTTACGCTTGCTGGAACTTGTTGATGAGATCACAGTGGTCACAGTAGTCCAGAATGCGAATTTAGCTGGAAATGTACATTTTCAGCCGAAGTTTGAAGTTGTGGAGCCAAATTGTCTTTTACGAAGTTGTTTTTAATAACAAGGTGCTTCTTGTAGTGTGAACGAAACCTTGGTGGTCTTTTTTTCAGAGAAAACAAAAATCTAAGTCTCTTTTATTTGCAAAAATATAGGCATACATTATTCAAAAAGGTACAGAAAAAATAATTTCAAGCATCTTTAATGTTGTTATAAAATAACGCCCCTTTGAAAAAGGGATGTTTTACTCAATTTGAAAAAAAAAAAGCTACCTCCAGTTATCAGATATGATATGCATTAATAAAAAAGCTTTCAAATGCTGTTAAGAAATATTTGTTTTGTTTGCCTCGACTAGAAAAACCAGCATTTGAAAAAACTATAATACCTTTTGTTTGACATACGATAGAGACAGTTGCAGCACACCAAAAGTTGTAACCTTCATCGCAGCACACCAAAAGTTGTAACCTTCATTTCATTTCATTGAAAAATTGGAAATACAAAAGTTACATAAAAATACCTGATTAGTATAGGGACACCCTAAGCTACGTAGTAAAAACTGCTCTAATTCGGGTGTAGAAAAGATTATACCATCAAAATTGCTTGAACTTATTTATTCTACAACTTTTTTGAATCATGTATGATTTCATTTCTGCAAAAGTTAGATTTTCGGTTTCTTTAAAAACATGGACCACCCTAGTTTCCGTTCACACCAAAAAAAAAGCACCTTGTTATTAGAAACAACTTTGTGCAAGACTATTTTGGTCCAAAACTTCAAACATAGGCTGAAAATGTATCTTTCCAGCTAAATTCGCATTCTGGACCACTGTGCAATGCAACAAAAACACGTTCAAATGCGATTTGCTGAGCATAATTTCGGAAGGATAAAAAGGCTTTTCTAAGTCGATTCATCACTATGGATAAGACTTCCACCATGATCCTGAAACAAAACAAGAAGCTAAACAAAACAAAAAGTGGTGTGAACCAGAAAATTCGTCTCCTAAGTGAGTTCGTGTCCAGAAATCGGCCAAGAAGATGCTAGCGTCAGTTTTTTTGGATGCAAAACGAATTACACAAAGGTTTTTTTTTACACGGGGGATACGTTCCACTTCGAGTATGGAACCATGTAAAAAAAGACTAAATAGAGTTGATAATTTCACATGCTTGAACATTTTATATTGCTCCAATTTGCTTTGTATGCGTTGCCTTTCCATGGTCAAAATACAGTTTTTAAAGAGTATTAACACTAAAATTTGTGATTTTTTTAAAAACTGCCATATGATTACTCTTTGCCCAAAACGTAAGATTCGAATAAGGTCGATAACTTGTTCCGTTCTGGAGTTATCGCCGAAAACAAACCGTGCAAAAAAAACCTTAGTGTATATCGATATATTATCTCCAAAGAGCGGTTCCACGCCAAATCAGTAAATGACTAAACTTTAGTATTTTAGATTTACCCGAAACTTTGCAAACTTTTTCGGAATAAGAGAATAAGTGTTTTAGCATGAGAAATGGTCCATTTAATACGAGCGAATTTTTTGAGAAGAGCTTATGTTTTTTATAGAACAGTTTTAAGAAAACAGTAACTCGGAAATCTTTCGTTTGAGAGTAAACGTTTCTGAGAAGAAATGTTAGGGAATCAAGGTGTCCATGAAAAAAAATATACAATGAATTAAATATATTATACATGAAAAAATCCTTGTTAAAACTATTTTTAATAATATTTTTTTGATTCCTATGGTAAAACTTGGAAAATAAGTCATTGTTAAGGAGGTAAGAACCGCATTCACAAACAATAGCAACTTTTGGAAGATTTTAATAAAATTAATTTAGGTTTATCCGAAGTACTTTTCAATGTAAATATATGATTTAACTGATAAAATTTATAATCAAAATGTGTGTGTTAATCATCTCCTGAAATCTAACCGTTTTCGAGATATTTTGAATTTCATTTCATGAGTGTCTAAACACTTGAGAGACATGCCCTTTTCAAAAGTTATTTGAGATTGTTCAATGGATATTTCAACAGCATTTTCTTCACGATTGAACATATAATTTGAAAGTTATAGGAGATTGCTTCAATATTATTGTAATTAATCCCACGACGATTTAATCGTTTCGATTTGTAAAACCACCCAGGTAACCAATAAGCAGTTCTAAAGCGTCTTGACGGTAGCCTATCAAGCATTTAAGTCGCGGCTGCTTTACTGCAATGCTATGATAATGCTTCATTAATGCTATCTTGCATTCGAAATGCTTATCACAGGCTACAAGCATTTAAATAGCGTTTGAAATGCAGCTTTACAACTGATAGCATTCAAGATGCTGATATAATGCTAATATAATGCTTGTAGCATCTGAAATGTAGATTTAGGGTTGAATTACTGCATATGCTAATGCTTATTGGTGACCTGGGCAGCTTTTGGTGAACCTAAATAGCCTCATTCAGTTAATTCACTGTGCAATTTCACTGATTCTGACTAATCGCTGTGAAGCAATCATTTATACGTGCAGTCAGTCAAGCTAAGCTAAGCTTAATCGAACGTTTTCCGAGTTACTGTTTTCCTAAAACCGTTGTATCAGGAACACATAAGCCCTTCTCAGAAGTTACTCTTGAGTCCAAACAATACATCCTTATGTCAAAATACGTATTCTGTTGTACTGAATATTCGTGTGAAATTACGCCCAAATCCAAGCGGTTCGTGACAAATTTCGACATGTTATGGTCAGTTTCACCTGGAACTGCTCCAAACTGGTAAGACAATCAACTCTGATTATTATTGAGACCTTTTGGACCAATTGGATGAAAAAAAATGTGAAAAAAAAACCGGTTTGCAGAAGAAAAAAATCAGTTTTCATCAAGATAACGCACCTGCTCAAAAATCATCGCAAACGCAGTCAGTGAATTTGGGTACGAATTGTTGCAGCATCCATCCTTTTTGCCAGATTTAGCTCCCTCTGACTTCTGGCTACTCTCACACCTCAAAAAATTCCTCCGTGCAAGGATTTTTTCTTCAAACGAAGAGCTAATAGGTTATAGGAGTATTTCACAGGTCTTTTAGAAAGTCACATGATTAAACAACAAAGTTGGAAGATCGTTGAACCAAGTGTATTGAGACCATGCTGAGCAATATAAGTGATCACCTCAAAAAAAAAAAAAAAAAAAAAAAAACATTTGTTTTCATTTCCGCGAGTTTTTACTCAAACAATTTTCTTAGAGAATATAAATCTGCATTCATATATGAAACGGTCTCATTACCGCTTTAATCCGTAAAGAATTACACGTTTTAATCAGCAAGAAGATCAATATCCCAATATCGCTGGCCTCGGCATATGTCATCAATGTATAAGGAGTGTATCGAAAATAAGCTTTCCACAAGCTTGCTTTCAAATTATGTTGAAAACCGATATTTTATTCATACAAAAAATTTATCCTTTATTGTACGAGGTTAAACGTGAACATAATGAAGACCGGATGAAATTTAAGTTATTCCTTCACGAATTTTCGAACTTTGGATCGAATGCTCTTCATCAAGTTCCGGACAAGTGTTGCATCGCATTTTTTGGACGCTTGAGCCCAAATTTTTTTGAACTCCTGCATGTTCCCAGCTGCCTTACCAGTCTTTTTGAAGACCCTTTTCACGATTGCCCAGTAACGTTCGATGGGTCGAAGCTGAGGGCAATTTGGTGGATTGATATTTTTCTCAACGAAATCTATACCCTTTTCCGCAAGCCAATTGAGAGTGGTTTTGGGATAGTAAGCTGACGCTAAATCCGGCCAAAACAGCGGAGGTGTACTATGCTTCTTATATAAACGCAACAATCTCTTCTGGAGACGCTCAAATCGATAGATTTTTGCATTTATAGTGCCGGTAGTGTAAAAAATGGTTGACTTCAAACCACAGGAACATATTGCTTGCCATACCAGTACCTATTGACCGAATTTCTCCACTTGAATCGACCTGTCCGCATCGCTCACATCCTCCCAACGACGGCAGTAAAGTATTGTGGACCTGGAAGGGTTTTTGAGTCCTCCTTTACATAGGTCTCTCGTCCATCAAAATGCATGCATCCGGACGCTGCAAAAGACGCGAATACAATTTTTGGGCCCTTGTTGCTGCTCGCTTCTTCTGTTCTGCACTTTGTTTCGAGATTTTCTGCTTCTTGTAGGTCTTCAGGTGGTTTCGCCTCTTGATACGCTGGATCATTCCGACACTCGTTCCTGCTTTTTTGGCCAAATCACGTATTGACATTGATTTGTTCTTCATGATTAGAGATACCACTTTCTGCTCCAGTTTCGGGTTGGAAAAACCGGGTTTTTTGCCTCTTCCTGGTAGCTCATCTAAAAAATAGTGTTTCCCAAACGTATTAATGATGGTTGACGCATAAGAAACAACGGGTTCACTGGTTGACGTCAAAGTAAGCCAGGGTCCAAAGAAGCAGAAATCTTTAAGTTTGGCACGGTGACTGCGAGATTTTATTTTCGGATAAAAAGCTCTACCTCCTTCAGGAGGCCAGAATCTCCGCCAGGTAGTCTTGCCAATATTCCAAGAGATACACTAGCTGTAGAACGCTATCAAAATGTATTGAAAATCATGGTATGGGGCGCCGTTTTACGAAAAGGAAAACTTTCTCTTCTTTTCATAGAACTTAACGTAAAAATCAACACTGAATATTACATCGAGCAGGTTTTGAAGAACCATCTGCTTCCCAATTCTTCAACGTTGTATGGGAATACACTATATTGTTTCCAACAGGACTCAGCTTCAGCGCACAAGGCAAAGAAAACACAAGCGTGGTGCGCGGAATATTTGCAAGATTTCATCAAAAGCGAAGAATTCCCTGTATCTTCACTGGATCTCGACCCACTTGACTACTTTGGTTGCTTCAACATATAGCTGCTACGAAAGGGCTTACTTCAGATCGATTCAAGAAACAATTGGTTGATATTTGGGACCAAATTCCTCAGGAAATCGTGCGTACCAGCTGCGATGGGTTTACAAAGCGTTTGCGCAAAGTTATCAAGGAAAAGGGCGAGAGATTCGAATTGAATAAATACGGTTAATTTCTTTAACATGTATCTTCTATATGAATAATAAATGCTATGATTTGGTTGATTTGTTTTGCTGTTATCCCATTTTGTTTAAGTGAAACCTATTGTGAGACACCCTGTATGCTTACGCTCAACTCAGTGTTCTAAATACACATCCACAGTTATTAATTGAGAGCTTTCTATGCCAGGTACAATTTTTGTATTAGTATAATTGTGTGGCAAGTACAATCATACCCTATACCCAGGGAGTTGAGAGATTTTCCATAGTGAAAAATTCCTAGACCAGACCAGGAATCGAACACAGCCACTTCCAGCATGGTGTTGCTTTGTAGCCGCGCCTTCACTGGCTGAGCTAAGGGAGGACCGCATATATAGACTGTTCCAGAAAGTATAAGCACACTTTCAAAATAGCAAAAAAGTCATGTTTTTTTTTAGTTTTAATAATTTTATTTGGCAAATTATATTTGTATTTGTGATTTGAATGATATTTTACTCTCGTTTAGTCAAAATATTTAATCATAGCCAAGACTCCTAACTTTTCCTCGAACATGACCCATTAGCTTCTGCACAGTGGTACTTCCCAATGTTATGACCACTTTTGAACAATCTTTTTTAAATTTTTGGATGTCGAAATGGATGTCGAAAATAATGGGATATTTCATGTAAACTTAAGCCAGATAACGCCTGAATGTAGCTTGTTGTATTAAAGATTGCAAACATTGTTGTATGGCGCATGAAAGATTGCAAACAATTTCGTTGCTAACGCTGCTCTTGGCTTGGAAATAAACGAGGGGAAATTTTACGCGCTTGTTAAAATTAATT
The DNA here is from genome assembly GCA_034211315.2 of Aedes japonicus. Lineage (NCBI taxonomy): Eukaryota > Metazoa > Arthropoda > Insecta > Diptera > Culicidae > Aedes > Aedes japonicus. Next base: position 27,684 of record JASCZW010001457.1, read on the forward strand.
ATTCTTTTCTGTAGGTTTCCTCAACATTTCATACAAAACAAAATAAATTTAACATAGTTGATAGCTTGCAGACTGTACACAGAACACTGCTCGAGCCCTATAAAAGCAGTCTCTGAAGGAGCTCATACAACCGCAAAAGTATAGCAAACAACACAGGACCACCAACAATTCGGAACCTGAAATTGATTTATTCGCAATGCTACTAACTCATCGTTAGGCTAATTGCAGCCCTTTCAACTGATAACTCTTATCGGTGCTCGCGCAGTGCATCCGCTATAATTGACAGCCCACTTGAAAACGAGATCATTGCGGTTGAGGCCCAATCAAGCTTGCAACCGACAACAGTGCACTGCCATAAATCACATGTCTTCCCAATCCTAGCCACAGACAGACCGAAATTCGCAAAAACCGCACTGCCTCGAGTCTGCCAAAAGCAGCTGCTCGTCAATTTCGAATAAATTTGTTGGACAGCGTCGTAACAACGTTCGACACAAACTCACAAGTATGGTTAGGTAGGTACTTACTCCGTTCAATCTTTGTCATGCTCATGCCGCGGCCGGTTTTCCTCCACTGTCGGCACCATCCCTTCGAGGTGAACAACTTGAGCAGGCTGCCACTGTGCGGTGTGATTTCCCCGCCCCGTTCGATCTCCGACGACCGGCAGGACGAGGAATCCTCAAAGCTCGAACCACGTCGAGTTCGCTGGAAACAGCCGCAGCTCCGCAGTATGTCAGTCATCGTTTTGCTCGACGATTGCCTGGTCCTTCAGAACGATGAGGCTAACCGCACACACACACACACACTCACACAGCTTTTCCCAGATTCGTCCTATTCTACTACGGCCGCTGTTCTAGCTAGGCACTACACCTAATGGGCACTCTTACGCGATGCCGGAAAACACCCGAAACTTCAAAACTCTCCCTTGCGTGATGCTATTCTTCTATCGACACACCGCAAAACCACACATTCTTCGACACATTCATGGGGCTCTTACTTTTTCAATAAATTGGAATTTTCCCCTCTTCCTAAGGGCCTTTGTTTCACTCGTCGGTTGATTTTTTTTCCTTTCTGTGGGAAAACTTTTTAATTTGTCACTCTTCTTACTTCATTACGTGGTCGTCCATCGGCCATCGCTTATGAATAATGTGCGAATGACAACGACGGTAGTGAGGCGAAGGAAATCGATCCGCTCCGATGTTGTCTCGTGCCGGCGCGCGACGTCGGTGGAAAAGTTTGCAGGGTTGACGGAAATCTTTTAATTAACTTTCCACATTCTTGCACCCTGCTGCTGGTCGGCGCTGCTCGTTGATGAGTACGCGGGTTGATGTAGTCTGACACTGTCTGGAGGAGAGATCAAGCTGGATGTGGGCGCCGTGACAAGTCTGTGCTTCCACTTCCAATACTTAGCCAGTTGGTACGGGGCGGTGGTGGGATGCTTGTCAAGGATGTTGTCTTCTTCTACGGCAATGAGGATAAACAGGTGACGTGTTCTCTGAAATAGAGCAAAATTAAGGGGATCAATGTGGTTTTAATTAGTGATTGTTTGGAAGTAGGCGGCTAGGCGATGTCAGGAAGTTAGTTGAAAACCATGCGTCTCCATACAATGTTCGGATTATAGTCGGGTCTTCTACTATGTCCTGAGTAGATTTGACGGTAGTCCTTTAGTAAATTTAGTTGATTTTCTGGTATGTGTTTATGGCTTACACAGTTTAAAAGAAATGTGTAATTTTCGGCATTGATTAATGTATTATATGGAATGCTAGATTTGGTATGAATCCATGGGATATTTCATGTCAATTTCAGCCAGATGTCGGGTAAACCAGGTCCCTGCAAACAATTTCGTTGTTTACGCTTAATTTGTATTCCAATTGAACGAAGAGAAAATGGCCGGGTCTGTTAAAATTCATTATTTTTTCCGTGTATGGAAAGCTGAAAACGAGCTGAAATCGCTGGAAAAAATTCGGATTATTTAAATGTGTAGTGAGGACTTTGGAGGAAAGGTAGTAAATCTGTCTATTACAGAGCAGAGTGTCACGACATTGGTACAAATCGAAGACCGATGTGATAAGAGACTGCTGGAATTATTTCAAACAGTATAGCAGCAGCATGGGTCCTCGCTTAGCTCAGTCGGTAAAGGCACGGCTACAAAGCAACACCATGCTGGAGGTGGCTGGGTTCGATTCCCGGACTGGTCTAAGATTTACCTGTCATCAAAAGCTCTCAATTGATAACTGTGGAAGTGCATTTAAAACACTATGTTGAGAGCAAGCAACAAGCTAATTAGCTAATTGCTAAAGCAATAAACTTGAAAACGCTAAGAAGCAGCAGCAGAGAGGTGTTTTCCACTGGCACAAATTTCTGGGTACGAACACTAGATAATTGTCCGCAAACCCGACATCAACCATTCATTTCAACACTTGCGATCTGGAGTTAATCATGCATGGTTCATATATGATGATTCATCACCAACGACTACAGACTGTACTCGAAAGTAATGAGACACAATGATTAGCTTTTAAATTTTAGCATGTGAGTGAAAATCGATGAAAGTTTGACTGAAACTAGCGATGAACGTATTGTTTACGGCAAAATCAAGACCTGGGATTCCATCATTCGACGATATCCCGGGTCGGTCATTCAAGGAGACCCAAACAACCCGGTCAGACGGTCAGACAGCGGCAGTAAACTGAAGACAGCTAATCTGGTGGAGGCAAGAAAGGTGTCGAATCTGTTCAAGCGTTGATCGAACCTTTTGATCCACCTCTACGTCAGGAAGACACCAAACCTGAACGACATACAAAATACGGTAGCCAAAATCCGCGCTATGAAACAGTACTAAGGGTAGCCGACGAAAGTGATGCGCGCCGGTGGCAAGGCAACCCTTAAAAAAGTTTTGCCATCATTGATAATGGGCGATTTCAAATCAAGTGCACAGAGGTGTGCCGTATTGAAGAAGCACGTGTGAGGCCATGTATAAGTTAATGTGAACCTTCAGATGGAAGCAGGCGTCAATGTCAACTAGTAACAGGAGAGAAAAAGAAAGAGAGAGAGAGATAGAGAGAGAGAGCTAGTTTGCTCTGGGGAAGGGTTTAGGCACTTTGTGGGAAGCGAGTGCACCAAGACATTACCATAAATATCAACAGACTCACGGCCATAGGCCCTACGACAGTGAGTTATGGTGTAGCACCTTAAATTAAACGTTAAGTACTCCCTTAACGGATAATGGAACCAAACGGCTTAACGAACTATATAGGGTGCGCCACATTGGAATCTATGTTAGTAAGACCCCAACTACGGAAACTGGCTGATTAGCGGAATAACTCCACGGTATCACGACTTCGGGCTGGCAACTACGTCGTCTCCCTGAGTACTGTCGGGTGACACTTACGGTAAATGGCGAGGTTTCATGCGGCATAGGCTATCTCCGTCCCACTAAAACCTTGGCAGGCCTTCAGTACATTCCATCTCCACCGGGCGGGAGAAGGCTCAGATACCCAACCTGACCTACGCCGATCTGGCTCTGAACGCGGTGTCCCCATGAAGGCCCACGTCAACCCTAGCATGGCCTATGCAAGCCCCAAGATTGCATAGATAACCATAGGATCACTATGGCGACTACTTCACGTGATTATAGATAGCGGCTGAGGGGGGACAGCATGGAGCAAGCTCCAAATGAAACGACATAGAGAGAGAAGGCGAACCCGTTCGCCAAAAAAAGGACTAACGAGTCCCCACCTGGTAAGAAGGCAGGATCTGGGAGCGCATCCGACACATGCGGAAGCGCAACAGCCCCGGAAGCAGGCTCAAGCGGGCCATGGAGAGGAAGCACGATACGCTTCCTAAAGTGTTGGTAGTTGCGGAACAGCTGAATGCGATAATCGGGGACCTCAAACATTCAAGTAGCATGTCGTGAGAGAGTCGAATTAGAGGCTAAGCTTCTAGCCGACCAAAGCACCAAGGAAATGGCAAGGCTAGTCACAGCGGAAAATACAGAGGGAATACCTCTGCATGTACACGCAGACGGAAGCGTGAGAACCCGCCCCACCTACCGAAGTGTGTAAGGCAGTCGCCAGGTGAAGCCGCACCCGGTGGCTAAAAGAAGCGGCTGGTGTCTGACGGCCCCATGGGCCCAGAGACATTTGCGAGCGTGGTGTTGGGACTGGGGGGTCCAACTGCACGACCTGCGGGGCGTGAAGTGAGTGACCCCGGCACCAAGGTTGGCAAAACAGGCAACGTTGGCAAAGTTGGAAAAGCGGCAAAGGAGCAAATAGCGCCAACACCACCTTGATGGTGCGCGTAACCTTAAGCGACAAGGCCGATCCCAGCAACGGACGGGACAACCGAAGAAGAACGAGTGACGATCCTTCCAGAGGCAGGAAAAACCCTTGGACCAAGATCTGAAAAAAGAGAAACAGATCTCAGAAAGAAAAAGAACATCGAAGCCTGGCACGTAACCGCGGCGAGGCCCTCATCGTTAAGACCAACGAGTCTAAGTACCTCGAGATCCTCAAGGCGATGCGCGGAGACGCTAAGCTCGCGGATCTAGGCGCCGACGTGCGGAGTATCCGCCGCACTCGCACCGGCGAAATGATCCTCGAGTTCAAGAGGGATACCAAGCTGAAGGGCCCAGTCTATAAGAAGCTGGCTGAACAGGCCCTAGAAGCGGGAGTGGAGGTACGTGCCTTGGCCACGGTAGTGATTCTCCAATGTTAAAACTTGGATGAGATCACGGAGGCCGGCGAAATCTCCACGGCTATGGTCTCACGGCTCAGTGTGGGTCAGGAACGGATATTGCAATAATATCCGACCCATACCGTATCCCTGCTGGTAACGGACACTGGGTTGCGGAGAGGTCCAAGAAGGCGGTATTATGGATGATGGGCAAGTTCCCAGGAGGTAGTGTCCACCTCAAACGAGGGCTTCGCGGTCGCAAAAGCGAACGGAGTATTCATTTGCAGCTGCTATGCGGCACCGAGATGTTCGGTAGACCAGTTCTCGCAAATGGTAGATCGAATGACAACGGAGCTAACGGGCCGGGCAGTTGCTTCACCACCCACAGAGCTGGGCAGCGCGCAGAGGGAGGAGCACCCACTCCATTCGTCCGCAGATGGAGGACATCCTAGTTACTTCGATAAAGAAGTATTAAAGAGGCTCAAGAGCGGAAACAGAGGTTGAGCGATACTCAATATCCTTGCGGTGATCAACTCGTAGCATTTCTTCCACGAGTGTGCGACGCAACCATGCCCAGAAAGGTCAAACATAAGGATGGAAGATTTCCGGTTCACTGGTGGACAGAGACGATCACAGACCTCCAGAGAACCTGTCACCGAGCTAGAAAGAGGATGGACCTGGAAAGATCGGAGTGCCACGCGATGTGAGCCACCGCTAAGGCTGAAAGAAATAAAGGCCAGCAGACAAGCCTGCTTTGAGGGTCTGTGTTCGAAAGCAAACGCGAACCCATGGGGCGACGCCTATCGGATGGTAAAGGCCAAAACCAAGGGCACGATAGCTCCAACCGAGCAATCACCAGAATTACTACAGGTCATCATCAGGAGACTCTTACCGAGGCCCCTATGATGGCAGAATTACCCCACGATAATGGCACCGCGGACGAAGGGGACAAAGCGACCGTTAGAACCGAGTAAATCATTGCGATAGGCAAATCGTTGAAGGTAAACAAAGCGCCAGGACCTGACGGTATACAGAACCTAACCATCAAGACGGCTATTTCACTGGCGCCCGGAATGTTCAGGGCGGCGATGCAGAGATGTCTGCACGAGGGCGTCTTCCCGGACGCCTGGAAAATCCAGACTATAGTACTGCTATCGAAAGCAGGGAATCCTCTAGGGGACCCTTCGGCATATAGGCCTATATGCCTGTTGGATTAACCAAGTACACGGAAGGCTCAGACGGTCTACCTAAAAACCATTCAGCTTTCGTAAAGGGAAGTCGACGGTGGATGCAATTCTGTCCGTCACCAAGACGGCCGAAGTGGCAATCCAACGCAAGAGGCGAGCTGTCCGGTACTGTGCTCTGGGCACCGAAATGCATTCAATAGCGCCAGTTGGGTATCTTTCGCTGACTTGCTTAAACGTCTTTACGATCCGGGATACCTGAACAAGATTCTGGGAAGTTATTTCCAGAATCGCGTGCTATTGTACAATACAGAGGTAGGCCAGAAACGTTTTTAGATCACCGCAGGCGTCCGCAAGGATCGACCCTGAGCCTGATGCTATGCAGCACGATGTACGATGAGGTACTACGGCTTGAATTTCCGAACGGGGTGAAGATTTTCGATTGACATCATCATTGAGATATGTGGTGAATCCATCGAAGAGGAGGAGCTAACGGCCTCGCACTCCATTGGTATTGTGGAGAGATGGATGAGCCCCAGGAAACTCCGAGGTAACGGTTGTTAACAACCGATAATCGGAGCAACACGCGACGGTTAGTGCAGGTAACTGCACAATCAAATTCAAGAGGGCTTTGAGGTACATAGGGGTCATGATCGAAGACAAGTTGTCATTCAACAGCTCAGTGGTACAGAGGAGCAAGCGCAGGCTCCTGGCAAGCGTCGCCTTGTCTTTAATGAGTACTAATAGTTACCTCGGTTAGCTCGAAAGTACTCACAGGCTAATGTGTCTGAGAGTGGTCAGCGCATACCGCACAGTGTCACGCGGTACATCGATGGCCAAGTGGCAGAGGGAGTGGAATAATTCCACCAAAGGTCGGTGGAGCCACCGACTAATTCCAGAAATATCTGGATGGGGAAGTAACCTTCCACTTGACAGAGATACTGTCGGGCCATGGCTGCTTCAGACAGTATCTGCATAAGTACGGGCACACTGAGTCCTCAGCGTGTCCCGTATGCGCGGAAGCAAACGAAACTGCGGAACATGTGCTTCGTCTGTCCTCCCTTCAATGACGCGAGGAACCGCATGATTGCAACCACTAGCCCCCTACCCGAAGTAATACTGAAAGATGGTCCCGGGTGGGTTTTTAGTGAGTCGAGGAGTTGGCACCGTCATCCCCACACGCTGAGTTCTTCAGGAGTCTGTGAGCAGAGTTTCCATCCCGTTAGAAAAAAAAGATCCTACGACAGTAGCTGTTAGGAAATATTCCTAACGTTCCGCCGACGAGGTAAAATCCAACTGCCGTACCCGACTCAAATCCCTTCAAATAATCGCAGGACACCACCCAGATTGCAACAGTAAAATTAGTCTACGAGTCGCCTCTGCCATCATCAACACTCGCATCACGTGCGGAATTGAGATTACGAGCTTTGCCAGACAGTTGCTAGAAGACTTACTTGCTCCAATCTTCCACACTGCCATCAGACTCCTACCGTCCACTCCTGGGATTGCAACCTGCGTCGAGGCAGAAGCACTCCCATTCAAGTATTGCGTCGCATCTTCGTTGTGCAGACGTACTGCAGGTTTTATCGAGAAAACAGAGTAGTGGCACTGTGGCATCCCAGGCAAAATCTAAACAGAGAAGCTAGCCTCCATCGGCAAGATGGGTAGACTTTTCATCCACAGCGTCCCAGGGGACGATACCAAACATTGAATCAAGTGCACAATTCGTAAATTATTGTCCAAAGAATGGGCCTAGTTGCGCACTTCTTTTATTAGAAAAATCGAGAAGGATAGTTTTGGGGTCCATGGCAGTACAAGAGACGCTCTAAAACGAGTTTTCCCAACAACTCTAAACCAAACTCTTAATACTTTATAAGGTCTGTATCCACCATAATGCGGAAACCTCAAAACATGAATAAAATATAAATTTCGAATTATATTTCCGTCGTAGTTGTTTATTTCTGATTCATGGGATGTGTTTTAACTATTCGTGAAAACAAAACATAGTTATTCGGTATTTGCATAAAATTTTCGAACTTTGCGCTTAACTCCGTCCATTAGGGTTTGTACCGACTCTTCAGAAATCGTAGAAGCCATCTTTGTCCAAATTTGCTGGAAGTGTTTGATGTCTTTGATTCCTTGCTTCTTTCCAGAAAGCTTCCACTTCATCAGTGCCCAATATCTCTCGATTGGTCGTAGCTCTGGGCAATTTGGCGGGTTAGAGGTTTTTGGTACAATGTTCACTTGATTTGCTTGGTACCACTCCATCACAGTTTTAGCATAGTGGCATGATGCCAAATCGGGCCAGAACAAAGGTTTTTCTTTGTGACTTTTGATGAAGGGTAGCAATCGCTTCTGCAGACACTCTTTCTGATAGATCTCCTTTTTGATTGTGCCTGTAGTGACGAAAGATTTACTCTTTTTACCACACACGTACAACTTGCTTGCCACACAAGGAATTTTTTTGGGAAATTTCGATGCCTTATTCATTCTGAAATGCTCAGTTGTAGCATTTCTGGCCATAGCAGAATAAAAAGCTAGCCCTGGAAGCTGCTTGAAATCCTCCAGGACATAAGTTTCATCGTCCATAACAACGCATGAAAACTGAGCCCGTGATTTTGCTGCCAAGTTCCGTTTGTCGTTGCGATTTGGAACTGTTTTTACTTTATACGACTTAAGTCCCAAACGTTGTTTTAATTTTTGGATAAACCCAGGCGACATCCCTATTCTACGAGCCACCGTTCGAATGGAGAGATTTGGGCTTTTCGTTAATATCCTTTTCACCTTTCGGTCCATGACAGGATCAGCGCGTCCAATGTTTTTGTCACTTCTCGATTTCTTCTTCAAACGTTCCGAAAATGATTTGAGCACATCGTGAACAGTGGATTTAGGCAAACCCAACGTTTCCGCAAGGTGCCGTATTGACAAGTCAGGATTTGCCGTGCGCCCGTACAAAATTCGCCCGCGCAATTGTTTTTCTTTCGTCTCCATCTTGAATACTAAACATAAAATGTAAACATCAATCATAGTCTTTTTCATCATAGACTCTCAGCTATACCACAGTGAAAATTTTATTCCTACGTGCAATATTTCTAAAGTTACAATGATTTGAAGGTGTCCGGATTAATGCGGATACAGATTTTAACAATTTATAACTTACGTAAACAACTACTATGGAGAGTCCCTTCAGGCCCCCAAATTAACGGAAGGGTCCTTCCCGCTAAAGAATGGAACGGTCAAACTTTGGTCGACTCAAATATGACGTAGTTTTCCTAATCGTTCATTTGAAAAACTTGAACACCCCTCAAGATGTAGGTGTATGCGTACGAAATGTTGACTATATTTTGTTTCTGACACTTTCTACTAAGTTGTCAAAATGGCGCCGAAGCAAGAAGAGCAGCGTATCAAAATTTTGCACGAGCATAAGCAAAATCCAGTTTATTTCTAGTCCAGAAAGTCCCACAGAAGAGCGCAAAGAGTGAAGAAACAAGCCGGACTGTGAATGTTGGTTCGGGGCGAATACCGATCTGAAGGTCGACTACACAGAAGAAACAAAGTACCTAGAATTGAGTATTTATAAACTAAAAATTGAGTACTGTTTTTGAACTGGAGAGATGGGTAAATTTGATTCTGCATATTAGGTAAACATTACTCAATGGGTGAGTACTTCATTGACAACTCATTTTTTAAGTAAAAATGGAAGTCATTTGCATACTTTTATTATTTGAAGTATACCGAAAACCAATAAATATGTTACTGTATTAAACTAGCAGTTATTGTTAAAAATCGCTGTTTCGAGCTGCGAACTTTGTTATGTAGCTTCACAATCACAAAAATACGTTTCAGTGTAGGGCAAAACAAATGTAACGCTGTAGATTAAATTATACCACATTATACTTTGCGTTGATCTATATCCCTTTTTTTTGTTTGCTCACTTACACAGATAATTATTAGATGATAAGAATACACATGAACTTCAGTCCGAATATAACCTTTGAACTAAACACATCGAAACATCACAGTTTCACCTCAAATCCGAAGAAATCAACCAGCGACCGAGTCCTTTTTCCAAGTGTGGCAATCTCAAAGGGAGTTTTGTCAAGTTTCGTTTTGATAGTGGATTATACCTAACTTTTGGGAAATTCGTCGTTAATAGACTTTCGCGAGTGTGTCGTGAACAAATGGTGCCACCCCTCCCGGAAATGGTGCCGAAACCCGGGAGGAAATCCCATTCGTCGTTCGAAGGAGCATACCGTTCTCGATAAGGAGTTATCTTCTATCTTGATGACTGAGCACGTCGAATCTGATCACTGTCGTTGGCCAATCGATTGCGCCAAATTTGTCGTTGCACGTGCCCTACAAATCACAAAAAAAACGGAGATCTTCTGATTCGGTGGCTCCTATATTGATTGTTCCAGAAGTTGAGGTTACGATAAACACGTGAGGATTGATAACCCAAGCAGTCGGGTACCCTTGGTGAAAATGAGTTTGCCTAAAACATCAGCATTACGGAAAAATGTGTTGCATCTTAAAAGTTTGCACCGTAAAAGAGACAACATACTCGGATCGGCAAAATTAATTCAGCGGTTTAACGAAGAGTTTGAGGTTAGCCAAATTAATCAAGTTGCCATAAGAGTTGAACGTTTAGATGGATTGTGGGAAAAATTCGAAGACATCGAAGATGAAATTGAAGCGTTGGAAGATCTAGAAACGGGTTTCTCGGATACCCGTCAAGAATTTCAAAATTTATATTTTGAACTCAAAGCATCGCTTGTTAGCAAGCTTCCCTCGCCGACTACTGCACAATCTCCATCCCCAAATCCATCTCAAAATGCACATCGCGTTGATCATGTCGTATCAGTAAAGCTTCTCGAAATCAAAATTCCCGAATTCGGTGGAAAACCGGATGAATGGATCGAGTTTCGCGATCTTTTCAAATCGTTAGTACACTCCAATACTCATGTTTCCGCAGTTCAGAAGCTTCACTACCTCCGTAGTGCCTTGAAGGGTGAAGCATCCCGTTTGATTTCATCATTTTCTATCACGTCGAATAATTACCCCGTCGCATGGAAAACGATCTGCGATCGTTATGAAAATAAAAACTTTCTTGTTAAACAACATATGTCGTCGATTTTAAAGGTTCCCAATGTTAGAAGGGAATCGGCTTCCGCCCTTGCTGAATTAGCTGATGAATTCAACCGACATGTAAGCATTCTGGATAAACTTGAACCATCTGAAGAGCATTGGAACTCGTTTCTAGTAGAGCGCTTGAGTAGCCTTTTGGATGAGAAATCGTTGATGGAATGGGAGGCACATTGTGATGACAATGTCGTTCCACAATACAAAAATTTATTGACCTTCATTCTAAACCGATCACGCACACTACAGATGTGCAAACCAAACTCTGGTCCACATACAGAAAATCCCACAAAACACATTAGGGAAATCATCCTCTCACGTTGTCTCCGGAGAATGTCGTAAAATGTCCCAACTGCAAACAGGCTCACGCAATATATCAGTGTGAGTCATTTTTGCAGTTGTCATCAAACAATCGACTCAGTTTTGTCAAAAAACATCAACTTTGCATCAACTGCTTGAGGGAGGACATCTGGCTAAGGATTGCCGTAATAGCCTATGTAGGACGTGTTCAAAGAAGCACCATAGCTTACTTCACTTTCCTCAATTGCATCGGGTTCCAGTTTAGCGGAAGATAGGCCTTCTACTTCAACAACGTGCACAGCAGTTTATGCAACGGACAGCATCATCCCTACAGCGGGAATTTCGTTCTCGAATTCGGTAGCGCCGTCGGTGGTGCCTTCGCGTGAAACTACAACAGGCAAACGGGTCGCCGTCGGGATCATCGCCTTCGAAGTCGTTTGCCGGTATTAGCCCCTCTCCCTCGTCGTTAGTTTACGCGAACAATCGATCCGAATCTAGTGAACAACTTCCTTCGTGCTCTTACGATAGTATGATGTTGCCCACTGCAACAAACAAACCAAGAAATGCGATGGTGTTTTTATCTACTGCGTTGGTAAAGGTGCAGGACGCTGATGGTATTGGTCACTATGCCAGAGCGCTACTCGATAGTGGATCACAATCCAACTTTTTATCGGAATCATTGTGTCAGAAGTTGGGTTTGAAACGCACTCGTATTAATGTACCTGTGAGTGGCATTGGTCAAGCAACGGTCAGTGTACGCTATTCTGTACAGGTCTCACTTGCTTCTCGTTTCGGAAAATTTGTGAGCGATATTGAGTGCTTAGTTCTGCCAAAATTAACAGTGAGCCTTCCTAGTTGCCATGTGGACATCTCGCGTTGGAACATCCCACGCGATTTACCCTTGGTAGACCCAAAGTTTAATATTAGCCATGGAGTTGATATGATTGTGGGGGCTGAACTATTTTTCTCGCTTATTGAATCGCATCAAATGGTTTTAGCTGATAACTATCCTATTTTGCAGAAAACTGTTCTCGGCTACGTGGTCTGTGGGAAATTATCAACAAGCGATAGCGGAGCTGTGGCATGTCATATTGCCACCAGCCAGGATTTGAATACTCAGCTCGAAAAGATGTGGGAGATCGAAAATTTCGATGTCGGAAAGTCTCTGACGCAGACAGAGCATGATGTTGAAAACCACTTTATTCAAACAGTCTCACGCGACTCTACTGGACGGTATGTAGTACGCCTGCCTTTTCGGGAATCAATGCTCCCACTTCTTGGAGACTCTTACGATCAAGCAGTACGGCGTTTTCTGCTAACAGAGAAGCGATTTAGTCGGGACAACCACCTGCGCGACGAATACGTAAAGTTTATGGATGGCTATGAAAAGCTAGGGCACATGGAAATGGGTGCTAACGTCGTGGGACCACAATATTTTCTTCCGCACCATGCTGTTCATCGCCCAGAGAGCAGCACTACAAAAACGCGTATTGTGTTCGATGCCAGCAGCAAAGGATCCGGTCCTCTTTCCCTCAATGATGTTCTTCACACTGGTCCTACTGTGCAACCACCATTGCTGTCTCATGTTTTGAATTTCCGGATGCCACAATACGTATTCACTGCAGACGCGGAAAAAATGTTCCGCCAAATGTGGGTGCATCCTGAGGATCGACGATATCTAAAGATAGTCTGGCGTCGAGAATCATCACTTCCTCTACAAATCTACGAGCTGAAGACGGTGACTTACGGCTTAGCTTGTTCACCGTACCAAGCCGCACGAGTGCTCATCAAGCTCGCCGAAGACGAGGGTCACAACTACCCTCTTGCTTCAGACGTTGTACTCAAGCGTTTCTACGTAGATGACGTTTTAGCTGGAAGTGACAGCCTCCAGGAAGCTGCCGAAATCTGTCGTCAATTACAGGAGCTACTCAGTCTAGGAGGATTTGCTTTAAGAAAATGGACTAGCAACAACCAAAATGTGTTAAGTCACATTCCCAGTCAGCTTTGGGAGAATGCTCCTCAAATGGAAATCTGTCGTTCAACGGTGACTGCTTTAGGATTTTTATGGAATCCACAAGGTGACAGTTTTGGGTTTAAGGTGCCACCCCTCCCGGAATTGCATATAGTAACTAAGCGTATTGTGGTATCTGAAACAGCTCAGCTTTTTGATCCACTTGGGCTCCTTGGTTCGATCGTGATTAGTGCTAGAGTTTTTGTTCAGCGACTTTGGGCCCAAAATATTTCCTGGGATGAACAACTTTCACCTGAAGACAGTGCATGGTGGAAAGAATTTCGAAGTGAGCTAAGTCTTCTGCAAAAGCTATCGATTCCTCGTCGAGTTCTATTCAACCCGGATCGCAATTATCATCTCCACTGCTTCTGCGATGCCTCTGAAAAGGGCTATGGCTGTTGTGTGTACGTAGTTGGTCCAGATGTTGAGGGACGAATCACCAGTCATCTTTTGGTTACTAAGTCTCGAGTTGCACCATTGCGCGGATTATCAATACCACGACTCGAACTATGTGCAGCGGTGGTGGGCAGCCAACTGGTGGATAAATTACGCAACGGAACTGACTTTTTGGGACCCGTTACATTTTGGACAGATTCAACAGTAGTGTTATATTGGCTCCGTGCTCCACCAACCAACTGGAAAGTATTTGTTTCTAATCGCATAGCCGAGGTACAGCGTCTAACGAAGGGTTTTCAATGGCGACATGTTCCCACTGATCTCAACCCGGCCGATCGTATTTCTCGTGGGATCCGTCCAAGCCAAATAAGCAACGATATATTGTGGTGGCATGGGCCACAATTCCTGGAAAATCCCGATAACTGTTGGCCAGAAGCTTTGCCCAACTCTACACCAACGGAACTCTTGGAAATAGACCCTGAAAGACGCCCAACTGTTGCTTTAAGCTGCGTGAAATTTGATGATTCAATTTGCTCCAAATTCTCTGACCTAGGAAAACTTTTGAAGACAGTTGCATGGTGCAATCGGTTTTTCAACAACATTCGCAATAAACGAGAGGATCGTATCACAAGTAGGCTGAGACCGGACGAAATAGAAAGGGCTCTCAAATCGCTTATTCGTCTGGCACAGGTAACTGCGTTTTTCAGCGAGATCCATCAACTAACCGTGAAGCAAGTCCAAACAAAATGTGATGTTATTGTGGATTCGAAATCTCAGTTGAAAAATCTTAACGTTTTCATTGATAGCCACGGTCTTTTACGCCTCAACAGTCGTTTAGCAAATGCTGATAGTCCATATGATACAAGGTATCCATTGCTGCTCCCCGCAAATCATCATTTGAGTTGGTTGATAGCCCGATCATTACATCTACGCTCCGCGCATTCAGGACCTACTTTACTACTCTCAACGATGCGACAACGTTTTTGGCCGATACGAGGAAGAAATTTAGTACGTCGAATAGTTCGGACCTGCATTACCTGTTTTCGCTGTTCACCATCAAGTGCCTCACAAAAATGGGACCACTTCCAGCGGTGCGTGTGACTCCTGCCCGAGTGTTTTCCAAAGCTGGACTAGACTACTGCGGGCCATTCAACGTTCGTCCTTTATATGGGAGGGGGGCTAGCGTAAAAATGTACGTCGCCGTGTTTGTGTGCCTATCCGTAAAGGCCGTCCACATCTAAATCGTTCCCGACTTGTCGTCCGCCGCGTGCATCAATGCGTTGAAAAGATTCGTTGCTCGACGCGGTCGGTTAATCGAGCTCCGGTGCGATAATGCGACAGCTTTCGTCGGGGCTGATCGCGAGATGCGTGAATTACGTCGTCAATACGTGCAGCAGTTCCAGACCGATGAATGGGAGCAACACTGCCTCGCTTCGGGAATCACCTTCAAGTTCATTCCGGCACGATCTCCACACTTTGGTGGATTGTGGCAGGCCGGGGTGAAATCTTTCAAACATCACTTTCGACGGATTTTCGGTAATTCGTCGTACACCATCGATGAACTAACAACTGCAGCAGCACATATCGAAAGCATCCTCAATTCCCGGCCTCTCACTCCCCTTACGGATCATCCAGATGACCTGTCTGTTTTAACACCAGGCCATTTCCTCATCGGTGAACCGCTTTTTTCAATTCCTGAACCTGATGTTTCAAACGTATCCATATCCAAGTTGTCTCGTTTCGAAGAAATGCGTCGTGCTGTTCAAAATTTTTGGAAATGTTGGACCAGAGATTATTTGACCAACCTACATCCGCGCTCGAAGTGGAGAAGCGCTACAAAAAACATCGAACCTGGTCTGGTCGTCATTCTTAAACAAGACAATTTTCCTCCATTTACATGGCCCCTTGGAAGAGTGGTAAAGTGTTTCACTGGAACTGATGGTTTAGTACGCGTTGTCCTTGTGCGAACCAGCCGTGGTCTGTACAAGCGGGCAATAACAGAGATCAGCGTGCTGCCAATCGAGACAGACAGAGAAGTCAACTCTTACGAGAAGGAGATGATCATCGATGATACGGCTGCTAATGAACGAGGATAATTGAACCACACTGGTTCAACGTGGCGTAGGATGTTTCGAGCTGCGAACTTTGTTATGTAGCTTCACAATCACAAAAATACGTTTCAGTGTAGGGCAAAACAAATGTAACGCTGTAGATTAAATTATACCACATTATACTTTGCGTTGATCTATATCCCTTTTTTTTGTTTGCTCACTTACACAGATAATTATTAGATGATAAGAATACACATGAACTTCAGTCCGAATATAACCTTTGAACTAAACACATCGAAACATCACAGTTTCACCTCAAATCCGAAGAAATCAACCAGCGACCGAGTCCTTTTTCCAAGTGTGGCAATCTCAAAGGGAGTTTTGTCAAGTTTCGTTTTGATAGTGGATTATACCTAACTTTTGGGAAATTCGTCGTTAATAGACTTTCGCGAGTGTGTCGTGAACAATCGCGGAAATTAAGAAACAAACAAAATCCATAAAATTATCAAGTAAATTTATGTTTTTTTTCTATCATCACGAGAAAGGCACTTTATTTTAAAAGTTGTATAACATTTGCTAACTAACCACGAGGAATAGTGCTTTTTTTTTGGTTTTTACGAGTTTTATTGCATTAGGTTAAATTTACCCACCATAAACTTTGGATACAGTTACTCAAATTTGAGTACTATGGCATATACTCAAATTTGGCTTCCCGCACCGAACTCCAGAGTTGGGTGAAATAAAATTAATTTATGGAACTTTGTTTCTTCCGTGTACTAAAATGGTCTCACCGATCAACTCAGCATGCCTTGCGACTTGCTGGGCTGTCAAACAGACGGATAGAGCTGCGAGACATCACCGGGACAAGAAATTGCCAGAAATCGGCATTGCAACTTCCAATCTCTGCATTCACGAATGCTCATAATTGAGTTCCCAAAAAGTCTTGAGAAAAGTTTAGAATAAGTTATATAAAATTACCTATCGTTATTTGAATTTGTTTTTTTCTAACGCGACTGTTAGTACTGAAGATATTAGAAATTAAAAACAAAAACCCATCTCACCCTACGAATACCCTGAGGATCGGCTACCAGAAAAGGTACTAGTATTCAATTTTTGATAAATTCTCCACCAGGCCAACATTCGAACCTGCTACCCACGATTTACCGTACCGTGCTTTTCCTGTCAATTCTTAGTGACCCCACTTTTACATCAACCGCAAACTCTTCAAAGCGCGCATGATGCTGACGTCGTAAAAATAAAATTATGAATAAACATAACTTTTCCGACAGCATTTCAAATCTCGACCCAAGAACTAAAATTTGAATACTTGCATATCGACTCAAGACTGAACGCTGCGGAGTAGCTTTTCTGCAAACATCTTCCAGCTCCAAGTGCACGAGAGATCTTCACCGAGTAAGTTATAAATCCGCAAAGTTCAACCGGGAAAAGTTTTCCCCAGCCATCTGTGCAGCAATTTTCTTGATTTGTTTTTAAATATGCATCCCACACTTTCCAACTGGGGTAACGCTTTAAGCCATGAGTACATACTAAAAAAAGCTCATGTTCATTGTTAGTGCTGAACTTCTCCACCAGGATATATGACCAAGTGTATCGTGGGAACGACAATGGCACAGGTTGTCTTTTGCAATCGTCGTCGCTAGGAGGAACTGAACTTCTACCTTTCACAATAATTATTTTCCTGTCCGTCTCTCTGAGCAACGGAAGCAAGTGACCTTTACATCCTTAACATGTGTTGTTTGGGAATGGCACGCCCCTCAGGGTGGTTCTTTGACCTATCGTGGCAGAAATTGAAATTTGTCACCGAGAGTGGCAATTTCATCGTCCGTCTAGCACAACAAGCTCTCTATAAATTCCAAAACATTCATTACGTTCAGCAATGACCCGATCGACTTCGTCGGAGGACAGCTACCAGCAATACAACCTCCCGGGATGATGGCGGTAATGTTGGAGTGCTAGCTTGTGCTGATTGACATTGTCAATTTGTCGTTAATTGTATGATAGAGAGAGATCCTGTCTGGGGAGCAAGACAATTGAACTGCTGTCGTTGTTGTTGTTTTTGTTGTTTTTGTTGTTGTTACAGAAAAACCTGCTACCTGCTGAAGTCACCAACAGATGAATGTTCGCATTTCCATCGGACGCTAAGGACATGAAGCAGTGGGGGGATCAGGATGTTTCTAACGTGTACAGGTCGGAAATCAATTACCGATAGCGTGTGGGTGCGCTTCCTTTGAAATTGGTACCCTCGTCAATATGATTGGAAGTTGGTGTTACAGTTTGATGTGCTTTGGTTGGAATTAATTTTTTATCAATGTATTTATTCGGCTCAATGTCTTGTAGAGCTAGAGGAAACCATGGGAGTCGTGTTTTTACTTTTTTTTGCTCTGCATTGAACAAATAATTGGTATATACATCGCGAAAAAAATCCAGCATCTGCACGTTTCTTTGGATATTCCACATTATCCACATAGCACCAACAGAAATAGACGCATTTAAAAATCACCGGATGCAAAATGAAGAAATAAAATGGAAAATAATAATTTGTTTGTTATCCAACGAAAAATTTCTTTAAAAGACAAGACTCACATTATTGAAGAAGTAAAATTTTCCAGTTTTATCGGAAAAATATTCGTTATGACAATAAAGCCTGTTTACGTTAAATTTCAAACACCAAAACAATAGCAGCATAAAAAATTACACGTTGTTCAACATAACCATGTATTTTCAACCATGTATACATACATGTATTTCACAATAATACAGTTATATCTACATTAGAAACAGTTGCTCAAGATGTTCTACACACCAAATTTTTTTCGCTGAAAATCAGCAAAATTTTGCTGAATTTTGCCGTGTTGAATTTTCAGTAATCATTTCAGCAATATAAAATTACTGCCTTTTTCAGCAATGCGAAATGTCATCCTGCTTGACAGAAGTTTGCTGAACTTTCAGTATACATCTGATTTTTGCTGAAAATTCAGCAATTTTGGCTGTTCCGTAATTTGACGGCACTTTACTGATATAATTCAGCAGAAATCATCAATATACTGAAAATTCAGCAATTTCGATTGTTTGGCAATTTGACGGCACTTTGCTGGTAGAATTCAGCAAAAATAAATAATTTACTGAAAAATCAGCTCTCTGGTTTCACTTTCAAGTTGGGATTATTATTTAAATATATTACATTGGTTTGTTCATTCTATTTTTATTGATTTAAAACAAATAGAGGTTTCTTCCAAAATT
Source organism: Aedes japonicus (assembly GCA_034211315.2). Classification (NCBI taxonomy): domain Eukaryota; kingdom Metazoa; phylum Arthropoda; class Insecta; order Diptera; family Culicidae; genus Aedes; species Aedes japonicus. The sequence continues at coordinate 46,697 of JASCZW010001457.1, forward strand.
TGTAACGATATTTCAGTATCTTGCTGAGCCAAGATTAAAGGTAAAGTTATTTACACTTCTTCATGGTACGGTGCCTTGATAATAAGGATCGGGAGCTTCGTTTTCGAGAAGCCAGAAGCGTATTCTTCGACGTCGTCTTCAGGCTGAAAATGACTGTCAGTAGTATTTTCAAAGAAAAATTAGTTCTGAAAAATGTCTTAGGTTATACGTTGATCCACCCCAAAAAGTTTATGATTTTTTGTGGTCCTGGAATTACACGCTTGACTACACGGAATTTCCGCCATTTTGGTCGACGCTGTAGAAACATAGAACTAATTTATAGAATACAGAATACATTTATAGAATTATTATTATCTGCTTTACTAACCAGACAAGTCCTCCACATCGCAACGGTCTGCCTTAAGATTAAGCAGAGCTTCCTGCACTTCTGAATCTATGAAGTCGTCGTTAATTTATACAAAACTCTAATTAAACCGGACGCAAACTGTACGAGCGCTGCCGAAAAAACAATGAAAGCGTTCCTTGTTTCTTTTTTCTTAATTTGACAGACTGACAGTAAGGTGGTGAAAGATGCTGAGTGTTCAGCAATCTGGGCCAGTTTACTGGTTTCCAGCAAAAACAAACCAAATTGCTGATTTTCAGTAAAACGTAATATAGCTGATGGCTTTTCAGTAAATCATTTTGCTGAAATCCTTGATCATTTTTTGGTGTGTATGTTACACCCGCCATCAGGCTCCGTACTCAGATATGGCCGCCGTGACGATTCTTCATCTCCTCTTAAAATAATCGGTACCATTTGCTTTCTTCTTAGTTTCAAAGAGCTTCCGCTTAGCTAGAGCCCAGTAATTCACTTTTGGGCGAAGTTCTGGACAGTTTGGTGGATTAACTGTTTTGGGCACGTATTTGACCTCTTGTACCTTATACCATTCCAGGACGGTTTACGCATAGTGATAACAGGCCAAAACAGCGCTAGATAGTCGTGGCTTCTGTTAAACGGTAGCAACAGCTTTTGCAGACATTCTTTCTCGTACACATTCTTATTGATAAAGACCGGTAGAGACAAAGCTATCAGATTTTCGACCGCAACTACATAAGGCCTGCCAAATCAAATACTTCTTCGAGAACTTGATTATAATACAAGAAAATGCTTGCAAAAAATTAGTGTAGAGTTCCTTAGCACGACTTTTACCGGAAAATGTTGCTTGTCATCACGGTTGGGCACCTTTTTCACTTTGTTCGCCTTTAGTTCTTACCTCTGCTTCATTTTTTTAACGTATGATTTTGATTTACCAACTTTGCGAGCCACATTTCACACAGAAAGATTGGGATTTTTCTAAATAATGACTAGCACCTCCTTGTCCATTTGTCGGGGGCATACTTTTCGATCCACAATCAACCGCTGGTCAAATGATTTGCAAACACAAAACACTGTACTTTTCGGTGGTTTTAGTTTCTTGGCAAGATTGCTAGCCGATAAAGTCGGATTTTGCTGCCGTTCGTAAAAAATGCGTTTACGCACTTGCACTTGGTTCGACGTCATTTTACTGAATGTAACAAGAATATAAACATATTGTACCACAAAATAAAGTGGAGAGTTTCAGCTGTCATATAAGCGAAACGTTTCAGCGACTTGTTAAATACTTTCAAATCTACACCGAACAAAAAGTGTCCAAAGCTTAACGTGAACAAGCTTTAAGGTGTGGCCCATTTAGTATTGGAACAAACATTTTTGATTCTTACACCAACCCTAGTGGTTGCATTTAAACTATGTCAGAGAACAGACATCAAACTGAATATATTTCTAAAACTGTGGGATTCAAATTAAATACGTTAAACACTATGCCATCCTCGACTGCACTGCGATTTTAATCAAACATGGGTAAGATCGTTGACTGCGGTGAAAGAACTAAACTGCCAAAAACTTAGTTGATGAATAATATTTCAAGGTCAATGGGTGGCGATGCCAGCGCGCCACTATTGCCAGTTCATACGATATGAAATGGCGTAAATTTCACACAGTTTTGAATATGACTTGGATGTTCTCTTGCTATGACATCTATGTGTTCTATAGCAATAGCACATCATTTTTTCACGGTGCAGTTCGAACGTGTTTGAAAATACAAAATAGAAGAAGACAGAAGAAAAATAATTGTGCGCAATTTGGAAAACCCCTCGTAGTCTGGACCAAAACTTGCTAAGCTTTTGGGTTTTTCCCGAAATACTGTTTGGCGTGTTTTGAAAATGTACAGAGAAACTTTGTTGACGAATCGCAAGCCTCAAAGCAAGCGTCAGGCGGCTACTGTCAACCGTCAACTGCGGAACATCAAGTCATCAAGAACCAACCCCAAAATCTCAGACAGCAATTTGGCCAAAAAGTTTCGCACCGCACGCAGTACCGTGCAACGGATTCGTCTCCGGGAAGGCTTCAAGTCATACCGTGCCTGTAGACAACCATGTAGGGATCAAAAGCAGAACAATGTGGCCAGAATCCGTGCCAGAAAACTGTATGATTAGGTGTTGACAAAATTCAATGGCTGTCTCCTCATAGATGATGAAACCTATGAAAAGGCCGATTCCAAACAGTTACCGGGACACACATTTTACTTGGGCTCGGAGAGATGTTCCTGCCAAATCCAAGTTTGTGTTTGCAGATAAATTTGCACGTAAATACATAATTTGGCAAGGCATTTGTAGCTGCGGTTGGAAGACCAAGGTTTTCATCACTGATAAGACATTTAATTCAGAGCTGTACAGAACGGAATGTCTCCAAAAGCAAATATTGCCATTCATCAGATGAACCTGTCATGTTTTGACCATATCTTGCAAGCTGTCATTACAGTTAAGCATTGCTACAGTGGTATGAAATCAACAGGGTTCAGTTTATACCGATAGAACTTAACCCACCAAACTGTCCCCAGCTCAGACCGATAGCGAGATTTTGGGCTATTATGAAGAGGAAGCTGAAGGTGAATGGCAGCGACGCCAAAATCATCAATAAATTGAGAACCAAGTGGAATAAGATTTCCAAAACGATGGATAAGAATAATGTGCGTCGGTTGATGAAACGTACTCCGGGAAAAGTCTGCAATTTTTTCCCGAAATCGAGGAGATTTTTTTTTGTGTTTTCCCTCTAAACTTCACGTAAAGTCGAGCATTTTAGTAAAAACAGAATTTGATTTTGTTAATATATATATCCGAAATATGCGCAAAAGTCTATGTTGCAATTCCAACTGGGCCACACCTTTGTAAAGACTGGTCTAACCACCCACATGATAATTTATAAAAACGAATGACCCTAGTGTTACATCTCCAACTCAATAGTTATTATGTTATGCCATCAGTTCTGAAGCTCTCAGACAATCTGAGAGGCCGCTGTACTTTCAGCGTCTCAGATGTTACGGTATTGACACATCCTCTGAACAACGTTACCTAGGGTTATGCCCGACAGCTCAAGATCATCATGCCGTTTCTCGTGCCTTCGAAGCAAGGGACATATGAAGGACTTCGCGTGCCCGTTCTCATGCAGGTGCTGTCTAAAGCAGCCATGGCTTGAAAGGAGTTTACTTCACCGACCGACCCACCCGGATAACTTCGGAATTAGTCCATAGGTCCCCCGACCTTTCGTTGAGCTGTTCCATTCCCTCTTCCACTTGACGAAAGATGCGGCTCTAATGATCTTCCGGATACCTCGTGTACCACTTTGTTTGCAGCATAGCTACCCAGCCGCTAATACGAGGACTGAGTAGCGTTACACTATGGAATATCCGCTGACCACTCTTAGGCACATTAAAATGCGCTTAAGAAGACTTAGTACTAACAGCGGTGACGCACGTCGGCCCACCATACCTGAGAACAGACAGCGCAACGCTGGTCAGAAGCCTACGCTTACTCCCCTGTACCGCTGAGCTATTCGACATCATGCGGAATAATGCCGATATGGAAGCCTTCCTGCAAGCATAACCAACGGGGCTAAAATAAGGACAGCTTATCATTGATCAAAATCCTCAAGTATCTCAGGGACCGCTTTGAAATGATGGTGCAGCTGCCAGTTGCTCCGAGTGTCTGTTGTCAGCCACAGTAATCTCCGTTTTTTGATAAGCTAGGTCCAGTTTCTGAAGCGCATCTATCTCCACTCCAATAGAGTGTGTGGCCATTAATACCTTAACCTCTTCTTTGGATTCACCATAGACCTCTAGGGTGATGTCATCCGCAAAACCAGCAATATTTTCCCCGTTAGAGAACGTAAGTGGCAACACCATGTTCCAGGGCACACCCACCATCAGGTTCCGTACGGTATCCTCAGATACGCTCACCGTGACGATTCTCCATCTTCTCTTGAAATTATTGGTATAATTTGCTTTCTTTTTAGCTTCGAAGAGTTTCCGCTTGACTAGAGCCCAGTACTTCTGTATTGGGCAAAGTTCTGGACAGTTTGGTGGATTGACTGTTTTTGGCACGTATTTGACCTCTTGTACCTTTAACCATTCCAGGACGGATTTCGCATAGTTACAAGAGACCAAATCAGGCCAAAACAGTGTCGTGGCTTTTGAGAAACGGTAGGAACCGCTTTTGCAACATTCTTTCTCGCACACATTTTTGTTGATACTGCCGGTAGAGACGAAACTTTTAGATTTTCGACCACAACTACATATAACCTGTCAAATCAAATACTTCATCGGGCATTTGGATACCTTCTTTGTCCGAAAATGCTCGGCAACGGCGTTCATTTGCATTGCGGTATAAAACGTCAGACCCGGTCCAGTCCCACAGGTGGATCACGAAACAGTGGTGAAACCGTTCAAGGAGATCTAGACGACTCAGTGGCGAGCGGACAGTGGAAGAAAAGCAAAGACCCAGCGAACGCAAGGAACGCGAGGGATTACGTCAAGCGCAATCCGAACCATTCGATTCGGGACGTTGCCAAGAAAGTCAATTCTGCTATCTAGGTCATGCAGGAGACAATGAAACGGGCCGGACTTCAGGTCTTCAAGGTAAGAAAGGCGCCTAAAGAAACAGATAGACAGAATATAATGGCCAAATTCCGCACAAGAAAACTGTACCGCGAGTGGTTGGTGCAGCCTGGAAGGAGAAGGTTGGCAAAGAGTACCAAGAAGTACTTGGTGTGGAAGGCGATCTGTGCGGCAAATTCAGCAAGCCGTACATCATGACCAGCACCATCAACGGCCAAATATATAAAGATGAATGCCTGATGCCTTTCCATGAAGGTAACACTCTGTTGTTGCTGGATCTGGAATTGTGCCATTAACCTTCTTAATATATTGGAGTCAATTCTGACACATGGCGCAAATTCAATGCACGCTTTTTTTTTAACAAATCGGACTGAAATTTTCGGACTTTTAATATTTACGGAATTCATCAGTTTTGCATAAAAATATTTTAATTTTAATCAGTTTAAGGTGGTTGTACAAATACAAGTGTCACATAAGACATTAGGATCTATATTGACCCGAGTTTCAACCCTTCGTAGAATTTTGAAATTTTTACTTAGACTCAACGTTGATGCATCAGTTAAAAGGTTTTGGTAACAAAAACGCATTGAAACATAAAAAAAAGTGGTTCAGGTAACATTCTCCCCCGGGAATCTGTTACAAAGGGAAGGAAGTTTTGGTTTGGCTGTGTTAACATAACTGCATATAAAGCATTCCAGACTCATTGTAGAGAATTGGCATTTTCAGCAAAGTTTAACAGTTTGTAATAAATCATCTTGTGATTGTAGTTCCAAATTGTGCCACATAGATGGCACTGCAGTCTATCTTTTTCAAATGAAGCTTTAGAGAGTTGCCGTCTTCGGTATAGTTGTTGAAAATTGAAAATGTAGTCACTTGGTATAATCAGATTAGTTCCAGCGCCGCAAAGTTGGCGCAACAAGCTATCTTTGTCAAATGAGGCTCTAGAGAGTTGCTGTCTGGAGCAAAGTTGTTGAGAATTTAAAATTAAGTCATTTGAAATAACAACATTAGTTCAAGATCGTACCGCAGAGATGGCACTGCCAACACTGTTTAAAGGCGATATAATCAAGAAGCTTCTCAAACTTCATGAATCGGAAGCATTATGTGCCCTAAATATCGTGCGAGACCGCTAAGATGGGCCTGCAAAGAGTTTTCGTGAATTTGAACCCAACCAGTATGACTTGTAAGTATGAAGTGAAGTTTTGAAAAGGAGTAAAATTAGAATATCGAATGACATATTTTAACATTCTGTCAACTTTGTACCAGACAAAAAAATTGTTGAGCTTCATTTGATACGTATAGATTACAGCGTAATCTCGGCGGTAGAATCTAAAACAAATCTGATAATTTATAAAAATGCCCTTGGCGTTTTGAACATCTTTGAAGACAGCAAAAATAGACTATTGTGTGATCTCTGATTTCCTGTAATGTCAAATCACGGTCTTCAACACAATTCAATATGTTTACCGATGACGATATCTCCCTGGAACTTCATTTGCCTGATATAAACTACTTCTCTGCGGCACAAAATGATAATGTGAAATGCCTCAATATTAAATATTGAACAAATTTGCCGAACACAGCCATTCTTAAGTGCTTGGCTAAGATAGACTGCAGTGCCATTTCTGAGGCAAAATTTGGAACTAACATGACAATGTCATAAGACGACTCCCGACATGTTCAATAACTTTGATGAAGATGACATTTCTCTAGAACTACATATGGTTGAAATAGTTATAATGACAAAAGAGGACATATGACATTCCGAAAAACTATGCCTAAGACGGCAACTCTCTGAAGCTTGAAAAACATAGACTACAGCTGAATTACGTAAAAAGACGACAAATGATACACTGAGAAACTTTGCTGAAGATCATGACCTAATATGAAGTCGTCAAAAGCCGACAAATGTCATTCAAAGAAACCTTGCAGAAAATGGCAACTCTCTAGAGCTTCATTTTGCAAGGATAGACTGTGGCGCCATCTCTGCAGCAACATCTGGAATTAATATGTAATGTCAAAAGACGAAAAATCACACACTATAAAACATTGCCCAAGACGGCAACGCTCTAGCGATTCTTTTGGAAAAGATACTGCAGCGCCATCTCTGCGCCATGATCTGAAACTAACCTGATAATGTCGAAAGACGACAAATAACACACCGAGAAACTTTGTTGAAAACGGCATGTCTTGTATGCAATTCTGTTCACACATCGGTATCAAAACCTCCTTCCCTTCGTAGCAGATTCCCGGTGGCCGATATTACTGGAACCACGTTTTTCTACCACCAATGCGTTTTTGAGACCATAGCCTTTCAAATGAGGTACAAACATTGTGTCTAGATTGTAATTTCATAATTCTAGAAAGGGTTTAAATCCTGGTCAATATTGACCATATTGTCTTATACGTCAGTTTTATTTTTAATACCCCAGAAAGGTGAAGAGAAACCGGTGATGGATTAGTACGAAGCCAACGATATTGTTTTTGTTGCAAATCCGTCCAACTCGCCAGAATTTCGTCCAATAGAAAAATTCTGGGCGATCAGGAAGGGCAATCTCCCGAAAACAGGGAAGGTCTTCGAAAACGACAAGGATTTGAAGAAAGAGTGGATGAAAGTGCGTAAGAGAGATGGCCCAAGTATTGCTCAAGATTTTATGGGTGGCGTTGTGTTCAACGTGGTGGCATTTAGCCTGAGAGAGTAAGCTGAATAAACCGAATTAGCAGAAACATAGCAAATATGTGATGATTAACTCCCTGAGAGTTTAAAAAATATCCGACTTGCAATGAATTTTTGGGTGATCATTTTTGTCTGTACCATTTTTTTGAGTACAACCTTTACTACCAGTTCAGCGTGAAATAGTTAAATTTTGATTATTGTTAGCTAGTCACCACTGAGAGTGTTTGTTTTGATGTGTAGTACCAATCCGACGGAAGAATTCTAGTATATTTGAAACTGATTACACTGTAAATTATGATCAAGTGCGTTCAAGTATGCGTTCAACAACAGTCGAATAACAACTGCTGACGAATGTTACACTTACTGGAGAAGTTTCGCGCTTCATAAAACCAATTTTCAGACGTTCTGGATAGTTCTCTCCATTGTAATAGAGCCATAATTACGGAGCAAATAAATATCTATAAACAAAAACGTCAGATGTGTGCACGCCACTGCAACAAAATAAGGATGGGCTCTACTTAGCATGACTAGAATAAGGGGTGAGTCAATAATTATTGGAACACTTTCAAAGATGAATAAACTTTTGCCAACCTAGACCGAAATTAACCAAATTTTGCCCAGTTTCTTTTCAGAGTATATTGTTTATATCCGCTCAGCTGTGAAGTTGTCAGTTAGTTGTCAAGGGCCTTCAAAATTTCCAGGAATAATTTCCAGGACAGTGGACCACAAGCAAGGAGCTGGACGAAAATCGGAAACAAACCAAGAGAACGGTAATTGTTAACTTCATGCGGAACACGAACATTTTGATGCAGGACTTGTTCAAAAGACTTGATTTTTCGCAAAGTTTCGTCGCACCACAAACGACTATACCGACTCTGATCACTATAGTATGAATGGACGAATTTCGCGACAAAAATCGATAACGCAAAAACCACCAAAACACATGATATCTTCGGAAGATTTATTTAAAAAAATAATAAACTCTATCTTTTGGTTTGGGAAGTCTTTTATGTTACGAATAAAAGTTTTATTTTTATGACGAAAAGGGTTTTCTGTCTCTACAAAGTTCAGGGAAGAGACATAGCGGTGTTTGTAAATTGCTTTGTATGCAACAAAATTAGATCAATCATGTCACATGTGGCATCTACCGAAAAGAGACAATTTTTGGTTTTATCTCTCTTCCGTGTGTATGCCTGTGTATGTGTGTTCGTGTTTATGTATGTGTGCGTACGTTTATGTATGTGTGTAAATAAATTAATAAGCTCACGTTTCTGGGCAACCGCTGAATTGAAATGGAACGGAACAACAACCAAATAGAAGGTTATATGGTCCGGAGAAGAGGACAGTTTTCCACTTGAACCAAAACATATCATGCGACACACCAAATCACGTACGAAATCCAAAATAAGTGCAAGTGGGTACATCAAGTGTCCAGAACCACATTGGGCACATCTGGACATGATCCGGGTACCCCCGATGAAGTGGTCAGTTTTTAAACCGAAGCCTGTCATGTGACACCTCAAATTCTTGTGTTTTAGAATTCAAAACTAAATGCAATGGTAGTGATATCAAGTGCCCAGAACCTCATTGGTCATGCCGTACATGTATCTTCGGGGAAACAGCCAGTTTTTTACTTAAATGTTTTGGTCTATCATGTGACACCTCATTCAACATCAGAATTCAAAAATAAGCGTAGTGCTGGTGACATCAAGTGCATATAACCGCTTTTCTCTCCTGAATAGTGCATCAAGCAATTACACAAAGAATATAATACGTAAGATAGGTCAAGTCTCACCATAGGTGGATGAAAATAAGGTTTTTAATTCTCATGTTATGTGAAGTATGTATATTTCTTATGACTTCCCTGGATACCCGGGATGTCTAGACCTCCACATTTGTTTTCCATTTGGTGATGGTTGAATCCAATTCGGATGACCGAACCATAACTACTTAATTCTAATAGCTAGCCATAGGACCATAATACTTTTCATTTGACAGCTATTGCGTCAAATTTTAAATTCCTGAGATCTATGTTTACCGAAACTTTGTCTCTGGAACATTTCTAAAACCTTTCAATAGGGTTCTAGTGGACCATTATACTTTTCACTTGGCGTTTTTTCTGCGTCCAATTCAGTCTATTTGTTATTAAGATAGTCGACATAGTTTCTAAAATCTAAGTTTTTCCGGAATGTTGTCCTACCATATCTCCATAACTGGTTCTTGCGTTCTAGAAATATAAAATAGGCTCTATCGATCCACAATACCTTTCGTTTTACAGTTTTCATGTCTAATTCTGACAAAACCACTTAGTTCTTAAAATCCGTGTTTTTCGAAACTTCTTTCGGCCACATCTCCGAAACCAGATAACCAATTCCAGAAGTAAATGTCCAATGGAACCATAATACTTTTGGGGTCGTTGCACCCGAATCGGGCGAGTGGTTGAGGAGAAACAGGGGTTAGATCCCAAAATACGTAAAATGCGAGTATTTTTGAAAATTGTTTCGGCCATATCTCCAGAACCGGATATCCGAATCCAAAACAATTCAATAGCATGTAATGAGACCATGATACCTCTTGTTTGGCGCTCAATTTTGTTGAGTTGATGCTGAGAAAAATGAATTTAATCACAAATTTCGTGCATTTTCGGAACATGCTCTAGCTATACTTGTAACTGTATTTTTTCCAGCTATAAAAAGTTACGATATCTACTCAACCATCATCATTGAATCTTATGGAAAGTTGAAAAACACAATGAGATAATCTTGGATCTCCTAGGTCATTCAAACTGTGCTTGAGTACAGAACTTAGGTTCTACAGTTGTAACTGTAGCTTTTTCGGCTATACAAAATTACGATATCAACCATGTTCACTGAATCTTCTAAAAGGTCAAAAGACATAATGCAATATAATCTGGGCGGTTTAAAATCGTCCAAATCGTGTAATTATTTTTATTCCCGGTTACACAAAGTTACGATTTGTCTTATTGTATGTAACATGGTTGAACACATATCATAGCTTTGTACAGTCAAAATAGTTACAGTTACAATTAAGGTCTTAAGTTATGATTTAATGAACAGTCTGGTATGACCCAGAACATTCCCGATTTCATCATAATGCTGGTTGACCTTCCAGCAGATTCATTGAAGATAGTTGAATATATATCGTAAATTTTTCTAGGCGTAAAACTATAGTTATAACTGTAGATCCCTAGTTCTGAGCTCCATTTCTGTTTGGATGACCAAGAATATCCCATATTATCTCATAAGAACAACTGCAAGAGGACTCAATAAACATGGTTGAATACGTATCGTAACTAATAAAGCCGATAAAGCTACCGTTACTATTGTAGCTCCTATGTTTTGAACTCCAGGACAGTTTGATTGACTTAAAACATCGCAGATTATCTCTTAGTGCCGGTTAACCTTTCAAAAGATTCAATGAACTTTATTGAATACATTTTGCTAATTTGTATAGCTAAAAACGGCTACAGTTACAACTCAAGATCCTAAGCTCTGACCTTCTTCAGGTTCAGAATGTTTTGGGTTGAAAATCAGGCCTTGAACGCATTTATTTGAAAAAGAATTCTGATGAAATATTCAATTTGCAACAAGTTTGCCGAAGATAGTGTTTGTTTCTGTACAGTGTATTATTTTATTACGACTAAAATATATACTGGCACTAATTAATCAACATTAAGCATTAAAAATTCACAAAATAACCACTAAATTATTAAACACAGTGCCAACGAAATAATAACAATTCGCACTAGAAAAACTTTAAAATAGCAATAAAAAATTGATTATTCACTTGTAATAATTCAAAAGTGACCGGTAAAACTTTCAAAAAAAGCAATGGAAATTAATATAAACGCAATAATAGGCTGATAGTTTTCCGTCAGTATAATAAGTTCTAGCGGTAAACATGTGACAAAAGTCTTCAAAATTTTCAAATCTTTCCAATTGAAACCAAAAAAAAATATTTTAATTACTTTTCTAAGGTTTAGATCTTTTATTGCGATCTTGTGGAATGAGTTGAAATGTTTGAAGACTTTTGTCGCATGTTTACCGCTAGATCTTATTATTATGACGGAAAACTATCAGCTGATTATTGCGTTTATGCTAATTTCCATTGCTTTTTTTGAAAGTTTTACCGATTACTTTTGAATTATTGAAAGCGAATTATAAATTTTTTATTGCTATTTTAAGTTTTTCTAGTGCGAATTGTTATTTTTTTGATGGCACAGTATTTAATAATTTAGTGGAAATTTCACATATTTTGATTGCTATTTTTTCCATTTTGATTTATGTTTTATTACCTTGCCATTTTATAACGGCATTTTTCATCAGGTGCAACCAGAGATCGAAATTCTCACTCAGCTGGGTGAAAACCATGCTCTCTCCTAAGCAGGTTGTCAATGAGTAGCGACCCGTTCACATTTTCATCTCTCCTTTTTCGCCGATAATTCATTACCCTCTCTTTTGCATATGCGAAAATATCTCTCTCCAAAATTCAACGAACATGTTTTCTCATGTCACATTTTTCACTGAAAACATGCTTAGATCGTTTACGAGGAGCAAAAACCGAAAATAAGGCGAAGTTGGTGCACACTGGTACCGCCATGGACCATCATTATAGAATAATAATGTTAGAATAAAACAAGCATGAAGACGGGTGCATTTTCAGATGTCAAAAAGTAAGTGAAAAAGAATAATTGGCATCTAGGATTCACTGAAAAAGAACCGATTTATCAGCTACTCATGCTCTCCGAAAATTATAAATCGCCGTTGCTTTTCTCGCGAAAACTGCTGTGAGCGTATAATTGTCTCTTGCTTCTCACATTCTCATTTGTTTCTCCAAGCGGGTGAAAAAGGACGTTTCTCTTCTCATGTAGGCGAAAATTTCGGTATCTGGGAGAAACTCTATTCATAACAAATTTCATGATAATGCAGACCAGTAATTTGTTTAACAGCAACAACTGATAGTTGCTTTTGTAAATATTGCTGATAAAGCAATGTTGCTGAGGCCATTGTACGAAAAAATCCAACCTCACTTTTGACCACGAGAGTATAAGAGATATCAATAACCGTCGTGTTCCCTGTCCTTTTTTCTCACACATGAATTTCTGAACACAAAGACACTGACGTCACTGTGATTTGGACCATTGCCTAGGTGTTGCAATAATGACAAAAACGTTTTTTTTGTCACTGTTACATGGAAACAAGGTCATTGCAACTTGTGTACGAACCACAACATTTTCTCACAGCAAATTGTCTCTTTGCCATCATCGATACAATATTTTGTTGATTTCCTTCGTGTTTGGTTGTGATACATTTAAGTTACAACATGTCATTGATGCAGAGTGAGAGAATAACGGGTGTATCACTCGTCAAAGTTATCTAATGTTTTTAAGAACAAAAAGTGAATATTTGAAACACTGTTATTATATAAATCTCGAGTCCTTTTTCAAAAGGACGTAAGTAACAAAATGTTAACAAACGCGTTATTCTTGGTTATTTAAATATCATGCATATATGCCCATATTTGCAGAACTTTTTGATGGATTATTTCTGAAAGTTTTAATTACCTTTTTACAAAACGGTGTAAAATCAATTTTGAACTTTTTGGGAATAATGTAGATACGCCACTTGTGTTGAAAATTACCTTGCGAATCATTGTTATATCATTTGAATGCCCCTTAACGACGTGTTTGTAAAGTCTTTATAGGGTAGGAAACTTGCACGAGACCCATTCAAGCACGGGGTTAACGTTAACCTACAACGCTCATTTTTGCAGTATGGTGCTCCATCTAGTAAGCATCATACTACAAAAATGAGCGTTGTAGGTTAACCAACCGTGCTAGAATAGGTCTCGGGATGCTAAGTCGTTACCTACCCTACTACAAGGTTAAAAATTTAGATTATTTTTAGTGAAAATTGATATTTTCAGCAAAGATATTTTCACAACGTTTTGTTGCAGAAAAAATATTGCGTCGTTTTGATAAGTTCGACGTATCTGTGTGAAATATGACAATTTGACGTAACATTTCGACGTATCAACATTGTCATTGACAGAATGACGTATCATTTTGACGCGAGTAGCATGCCATCTATCATACTGACTTATCAAAATGACGTATTATCTTTTTCTATTGCAGACCATTGTAAGAAACATTTCTCTAAATGAAACTTGAATTGGGATAAGCATGTCCGGTTTTCAAATAGCAATAAAAAAAACTCAAAAAAGTTCAATGCTGATTTTCTCATTTTTGTCCAAATGTTACTTTCGTCCATTTGTAAAAGTACTCCAGAAATGTGGGTATGCTACATATAGATAGTAGATATATTTTGGTAAACATCAAATATGTTTACACAGACAAACATACATAACACTTGCAGTCTCTTCATCGATTACGCATTGTACGGACAATTAAAATGTTTCTTAGTTAGTAGTATCGCCACAGGTAGCGCGCATAGTCAATTTTCATACCTTTGACGCAAGCACACTACCGGCATCTGTTCAGTTTTACCACCCATCACAGTGTGCTCAGCAGATGCAGCAGGTGTGATATAAATAATATAAACATTTTCATAAAAAAACTCACGTTATTTTGCTCTTTGATGATAATTGTTGATGCTGCTTAGCAAAATTATGCAGGAAAAATGCAATACTGCAAACGACACTAAACGACAAAACGCACTAAATTCGATCGCACTAAGTTTAAATTTTTATTTTGAACATTAAAGGACCACCCTAGGCACTACCTAAACTAGGGGCTGCTCATAAACCACGTAGACAATTAAGGGGGGGGAGGGGTTTCGAAAAAGTCTACGTTTGTCTACGATGGGGGAGGGGGGGATATACCAAAAGTCTACGTACACCTTTTTTTCTCTACAAAACGGATATTCATACCCTCCACGCAAAGAAAAATACCGTCATAGCAAACATATTCCAGGTAAATTCAAACATAAAATAAGTTAATTTTGGCCGCAAACATAGAACTGCTTTCTTTCTAGCATATTCTATGTTTAAAACCAACCCTAGTAGCACACTTGTTGCCATTCGGTTGAGATATTATAAATATGACTTGTTAAGTCATAATCAAGTCACTACAACTAAAAAAGGTCTTAGTGTGCTACATGGGAAGCAACATCGATGTTTGAAATTAAAATCATATTATGTTTATTTTCAACATATTAATGACACGAATAAACGTACAAATTTTGGATTCTACTGGCAGCATTCTAATTTAATTTATTTATTCTATGAGTCTTGGTTATCTTAGTCCTCGATTGAGCTTAAACGCTAACATGTTCCAGTATTAAGAAGTTTGCTCAGAGATGCACTGCACACAGTTTCGAGCCCTGAACATTGTAAAAGTTAAAGCAATACATCAAATCAGTATAATATGGCTAATTGAATAATTGAGCATAGCATCCCGTTAACACTACAACCTATATTACGTGATATAGACTATCTTCATATTAGCATCTATACATCTAAAGGCTGTGTACGTTAAATTTCGGTCACCATAATAATAGTAGCATTTAATACAAAATTTACACATTATTCAAAAATACCGATTGTTTATTTCATAGCAATAGATTCATATCTACATTAGAAAAAGTTTATTAAGATGTTAATCCTTCTTTCTGTTAAATTCTCGAACTTCCTGTGGTACACCCGCGATCAGGTATCCTCGAAAACGCCCGCCGTGACGATTCTCCATCTTCTCTTGAAATCATTGCTTCCATTTGCTTTCGTCTTAGTTTCGAAGAGTTTTCGCTTAACTAAAGCCCAGTACTTCTCTATTGGATGAAGTTCTGGACAGTTTGGTGGATTGGCTGATTTTGGCACGCATTTGTCCTGTATTCTATTCCAGGACGGATTTCGCATAGTGACAAAAAAAAAAGACTGGAAAGTCGTGGTTTCTGATGAACAATAGCAACCGCTTTTGCAGACATTTTTTCTCGTACACATCCTTATTGATAGTTTCAATAGAGACGAAACTTTTAGATTTTCAACCACAACTATGTATGGCCTGTCAAATCAAATACATCTCCGAGAATTTGGACACATTCTTTGTCCGAAAATACTTGGAAACGGCGTTCTTTTGCACTGTGGAATAAAACGCTAGACATTGAAGCTATTTAAAGTCTTCGAGTACGTATGTTTTGTTGTCCATTTTGATACAAGAAAATGTTTGCAAAAAATTGGTGTCAAGCACCTTAGCACGACTTTTTGCAGTGAAATTTTGCATGTTATCAAGCTGTGGCACCTTTTTAACTTTTTATGGCTTCAGTCCTTGACCCTGCTTCACTTTTTGTACGTATGAATTTGACATCCCCGCCACACGTCGCTCAGAAAGATTGGGATTTTTTCTCAATAATGGCTATCACCTTCTTGTCCATTGATCGGGGCAAGCTTCCGATCCACAGTCAAGTGCTGGCCAAATGATTTGCAAACACATAACACGGTACTTTTGGGAATTTTAGTTCCGTAAAACATGCGTGTTCCCTCGATTTGACGCCATTTTATTGAATGTAACAAGAATGGTAACATGTTGTACCACTAAATAAAGTGGAGAGTTCCATCTGACACACGAGTAGAACATTTTAGCGATCCGTATGAAATAATTCAAAATCTACACAGAAATAAAAGTTACCAAATTAAACCTTGACAGGCTTTAGTTTTCACCAAAAATAATTTGCGTGGCATTTTATATCAGGATCATAATGAAGGTTGCAATGTGAACGGAGTTTAATACTTCACGCTAAAATTACTGTCTCTAATTATCTTTTTGAGAGGAAAACGGGATATCAAGAGACAGTAATTTGAGCATGTTGGTTGTGTTTCTCTATTCGTTTTTCACAACATCGATAGATCGAATGCATGGTACCAACTAAATAATAAGTTTATGATGTTAACCACCCAAGCAACACATCTCTGTCATAATTGGTTGCAGAAACTCGATTGTGCCTTAATTGAGTTACATTGCAGTTACTTTGACTTATTTGCAACAAGTTTGCTACTAGGCCGTTGAGTATTTTTATTTATATGTGAATAAGATGATATTTGATAGTTAATTTGCTCCCATTTGACAAACATTTAGTAGAGGGTTTTAGCGCATATGGGACAAAGAAGAAAATACAATAAGAGGTCTGGGAAGATGTCAACTTGCTTTGGAAAACTTACAAAGAAGATAAACTGAACTTGATATCTAAAATGTAAACAAAAATAGCCGCATACACTTTTATTGTGGACTCCATTTTTGCGACAAAAGTGAAAAGCATCCACAAGGCAGATATTTTGTAGAAGAAAATAAGGCCTCAAGATTTTGTAGCAACGCCAGGAAGAAATTCTTTGTGAGGTCTACGAGAACATCTTGACATCCAAGAAACAATTCCACCAGAACCCTAGTAGCACACCACGATCATAATTAGTTGCAGCAACTTGATTATGACTAACAAAAGCACATTTATGTTTTCTCAACTTAATGACAAAATGTGTGCTACTAGGGAACTTTCGCTGATGAACTTTAATTATTGGTTCAAGTAGCCATGGTGTGGGCATCTTTAGCATTTGCATAATTGATTGTTGTTATTTTTTATTTATGCAGTATTTTTATGAAACAAAATTAAAATTAATAACTGAATAACCTGATTGTTTGAGTTTTATTTCATAAACCGTTCCTCAAACCGCCATAGCCACATATTGTAGAACATTTTCCATAAATTAAAAAAAAAATGAATTTGATAAAGTCTACGTAGACTTTGAGGGGGGGGGGGGTTTGGAAAAAGTCTACGAAAGTCTACGATGGGGGAGGGGGGGGTTTGAAAGTATCAAATTTCGGTCTACGTGGTTTATGAACAGTCCCCTAAGAGATAGATCTTATTTTTTGAATTTAATCTTCCAACTACATCATGTATTTAAAGTTAATAGTTTTTGAGTTATCGATTTTGTCGCGAAATTTTCCCATTCGTATCATAAAGCTCGATTCAAATTAAATTTGGACGCGTTCAAGAGAACATACTACAGAATTTACCAACATACACGGTTGATCAAAACGTCAAACACAAGGGTATTTATTCAGCTTTCAAACGATATACAACAAGCTATTAAATTTAACCGTTTCGAACAAACTGTTGCACTTTACTTGTGATGGATACCATGATGATCTGCACAGTTGCTGGTGACACTGTACTGGCGAAGTTATTCCACTTTAAACGCATTTGTTCGGCATTTGTCACTTCTTTACCGCATCCTCGAAGTTTTCGCTTGACAATATTTTTCGATCGGTCTGAGCTCAGGGCAATTCGGAGGATTAATCTTTTTGGTATTGTTTGCAGCATACCATTCTAGTACCTCCTTAGAGTAGTGGCAGATGGCCAAAACACAACTTTGGTCTTGTGTTGCCGAATGAAGGGTAAAATCCGCTTTTTCAGAAACTCTTTAACTTAAACCTTCGACGCCATTGTGTGAGATGTGATGAAAACCTTGGTTTTAAGGCCACAACTGCAGTTTATTTGCCAAATCATTAGTTTCCGAGCAAACTTATCAGCAAAAATAAATTTATACCTGGAAGGGACATCCCCACGACCAGTTTCCTGATAAAATTTTCGTCCGGGGATATGTTTATAATCCATTTTGACATATGTTTCGTCATCCATAAAAGTACAGCCATCAAATTTCGTCAAAACTCGTTCGTGCTCGCATGTTGGCCACTAAATTTTGTTTCAGCGAGCGATTTGGATGTTTACTGGCACAAATAGACTTAAATCCTTCTCTTGAAAGGATGTTACTCACGGTGGAAAAGTTGGAATCGCATTTATTTGCCAAATCACGTATGGCGACACCTGAGTTGCCTTCCACGTAACTCAACTACTCAGCTCTTTGTCCCTAGTGCCATTTCTATGATACATGCGCTGTGCTCTCTCCACACTCTAGATTTAATGGTTACGTTGATTACAAGACACACCGTTGAGTTTGGGAATTTTAACACTTTTGCTATTGTTGGGGCAGACCACGAAGGATTCTCTAGATGTATGTACACAATTAATTTTCTTTTCTCAAGTTACATGATCCGTAATTTCGAGATGCGTCGATCAATCGAGAAAAACTTTTCACCGATTGCTTCGTCAGCGGAACATCAACAAATGACTGCCAAACGTTTTTTGTTCCAACCACAACGAACGCGGTGGTGTATTTAACCGTGCGTCCAGATTTACTTTGAATCGAGCTTTAGTGGAATGGCGTAAATCGCAAATATCAAGCATTTTATTCAAACTCATCCTGACATTTAAAAGATGTATGTTAATTGAAATGAACACATATACTGAACTACTGTAAAAATTTGGTTTCATATAGATAACAATAGCCGATTTACTGATCAAACTCAAGCTTCTCTATAATTTTCGGCTCATCATATTCCCCTTCCTTGACATTTTCACTAACAGTTTCCTTTAGCTGCGGTGTACATACAACAAATTGCTTTTTTACCAAACCCTGACTTAATAACTTTCATTATTACAAAATCAATCTGAACGTAATCATAAAATCTGGATTGAACTATACTCATTTAATATGCCTGTACTTTGCAACATAATCGCAAAAGTAGCTTTACGAGCCCTTGATGCTTTCATCAGCATTCGGAAGAAAATGAAACGATAATGAAATGATCAATAAAACCATCCAATCTATGGAGCGCTCCGACTGCACTGTTGATAATTTTCTCAAATTTGTCTCCTTCCATTCGTTCCTCTCTCGTTTCCTTTTCCCCCAGTGCTATATTTTCGTACATCCTTGGTATGCTCGTGGGAAAAATGTTTGCCTTCCGGCTTTGGCAAGATGAAAGCACCATTTCACCAATTTCTTTCTCTTTTTCGTTTTTGCACCACAGCATCTTCATCGCATTTCGTCGGCGGAAACTGATGACGAAGGCAAAATCCCACCATCGATTGCGGCAACTTGGTATTGCATCCCCAAGAAAAAATAAATAAAAGAAAAATGGGGAAAATCAACGTCGATTTGCTTACAGAAAGATCGAACGACGATTGCTGCCACTTGGCGCACCAAAAGCGGTTGATCGCATCAAAAGTGTGCTAAGTTTGACCAAATGAAAAAATTCCACACAAGCTAGACAGCACGAGGGCGGAGGGTAGCCTCGAGCTGGAATCCGAAGAAGGCAACATATTTCACTTCCAGTCCCCGGTGGTGCCGAATTCCTCTTGGTCGTCGTCGTTCCGCTCCGATAACACTGCCGCCGCTACAATGTCAATTGGGTTGAGGGAAGCCCCAAGGGGATTTGGTCGTACCGTCCCACTACTGGCAGCTAGCTGCTGACGATATTTCACAGTAGGATATTTACGCGCTCACACTAACAAAAAAAAACCAGAAAAGAATGTAGTGGCGAGGTTTCCGATGAAACAGCCATCTCACGTAACAGCGATTACGTTGTTGTCACAATGTTGTGGCATAACGTTTTGCTGAATCCACTAAAATGCCTTCAACTTGTCCGAGTAGCCCAATAAAAGCGTATCATTGTCTAGTGGGTGGATAATGGCTTGAGAAAGCGATCCTAATTCGAAGAAAATGCCTTTACAGCTCTTCCTCGAGACTACCTTTTTAATCATTTCAAGGAAATAACAATAATCGCATTCCATCACAGGTAAAGCGCCATCCGACCACAAAGAGAAGACGCTTAACCTTTTCCACAAAAATGTCATTCCATCTTCCGGTAACGATTTCAATTATTCACCAGGCCTTGAGACGAGATAAGATGAGATGAAACGGGAGTTGGAGAAATCCGCTTTCAGGATCAGCCGCCCTCCGATAAGTATTCACGCCATGCACCCACGTGGTGTGGCTCAAGCGATGATGGCAGCCGCAGAAGTACCCACCACAAACGAAAGGCTTTTTTCTTCCTTACTTCAACAACTATGCGAATTCCAAGTACGCGTAGGTTGGAGATGAACCTCCGTTCGGTTTCGACAATGATGGTCGTAAATTGGTTGGGGAACCTAGACATGCGATTAATTTACTGATCACCCGGTTGTGGTAAATTCAAGGCAATGTTCATTAAAGGTATTCAACTGAAGGTGGAATCGGAATGGAAGCAGAATTTGGGCCACTTTGAGTGTTTGTGTGAGGATTTAGACGTCCAGAGGTTGTGGAAGCAACATCCATTTGAGTTAAAAATGATTGAAAGCTAGGGGGAATGTATTGTTATCGTACAGGTTTGGGGTGGAGGGCCTCAGATTGTTACGAAACATTGTCCACGCGTAGGGTTCATGGTTATATGAACAAAGGAACAGTATTAAAAAACTACAAGGTACAGCCCCATTGGGCCCTGAAGAAGTCTGCACATTGTAGACGGAATACGCGTATCTGTCAAAGATAAGCAAAGGTAGTTGGAATTAAATGGAAAATACTAATTTTTCTTCTAATTTCTAGTTACAGGTATTCCACTAAACAGCTCAAACCCTCTAGGATTCCGATTGGGTTGTTTGAACTGATGACGTAGGACTACGCAACCAAATGTAAGCCATTCAGATTGTAAAATGCAATTTTCTTTGAATTATTATACAAGCAATTTGGTGTGTTTTAATTAAGTTGGTTCGCAATAACATAGAAATGATTGAAAAACGTAGGATACATTTTTTTTCAGATGTGCTAGGCCATTTAAACTGTCCTGGTAAAAGTAATTTTATCTGCTTTACAATGTTATGATGTATACTTACGACCAACAGACATTATGAGATAATCTTGCTAATCGTCAGATAATCGTGCTAAACAAACTAACTTATCATTGTAAAGCCCATAAAGCTACTGTTACAATTGTAAACCTTATGTTTTTGAAAGATCTAAAACTAACAAGATTATCCTAAAGGGTGTCCACGATGAAATTGCCACACTATGAAATTGCTCTAACTTTTTAACCGTTGGGTAGAATTGAATAAAAATTTGGGTGGATTTAGTTCATAGTGCATTATTTACATCCTGTAAGTTTTAAAGTCCTGTGATCAAAACTCGCGGAAATGGAGTCGAAAGAACAGCTCGTGCGTGATAAAATCTTGCGCATTCATCACGAGAACAAGGATCTCTCGCATCGTTCCATCGCTAAAACGTTGGGAATCGCGAATTCCACGGTGTCGCGAGTGATTAAGCGGTTCGAGGAACGGTTGACCACCGATCGGAAGCCCAGAAATGAAGGAAAAAGTATTCCGTACAACACCAAAAATCACAACCGCGTAGTTGGGGCCTTCAACCGAAATCCGAACGCCTCCGTTCGGGATGTGGCTAAGAAGCTGCACTTAGCCGAAGTTTTGTCCAGAAGGCCAAAACTAAGGCTGAGCTTCGAACGATCAAGGTACAAAAGGCCCCTAATCGCGACGAGAAGCAGAACAAGTCCGCTAAAACCCGTGCCAGGAAGTTGTACCTCAACATGCTGACGAAAGTTGAATGCTGCATCATGGACGACGAAACATATGTGAAGGCCGACCAAACAGATCCCCGGCAACCTGTTTTTCACGGCCAAGGATAAGTTCAGCGTTCCGGAGCATGTCCGCACTCAGAAGATGTCCAAATTTGCGAAGAAATTCCTGGTTTGGCAAGCCATCTACACGTGCGGGAAGCGGAGTGCACCTTTCGTGACCCAGGACACGATGAACGGGCAGGTGTACATAAAAGAGTGCCTCCAGAAGCGGCTGCTTCCTCTCCTGAAGGCCCACAACGTCCCAACAATCTTCTGGCCGGATTTGGCCTCATGCCACTACTCCAAGGACGTGCTGAAGTGGTATGCGGACAATAAGGTCAATTTCGTGCCGAAAATGTTCAACCCTCCCAACACTCCGGAGCTCCGCCCCATCGAGAAGTACTGGGCGATTATGAAGCAGCACCTTCTTAAACGACCTAAGATAGTGAAGACAGTCGAGGAACTGAAGAAAGTATGGGTTTACATGCAAAAAACGGTTGATTCACAGGTTGTGCAGAATCTTATGGCCGGGGTTAAGGCCAAGGTGCGGGCATTTGCGTATGGACTGTAAATAAAATACGAGTAAAATGTTAAAATGCAGTTTAATAGTTATTTCTCAATCCCTGAAAATTTGATGGCAATCGGATGAAAACTCGAATTTTGCGAATCAATTTTGTGTGTGGCAATTTCATCGTGGACACCCTTTATGACGTCTGTGAACGTTTCTGAGTATGCATTAAACATGTTTGAATAGTTATCATAGTTTTGTATGGCTCAAGAGGTCACGGTTTCTACTGTTTATCTTAAGTTCTGAACTCAATGACGTGGCTGGGTAGCTCAGTGGTTACCCGTTCTGCTTACTGAGCAGATGGTCGAAAGTTCAATCCTAGGCCCGTCCCCTGCCTTGCCATTTGTCACTTGCCTCTTTCTATCACCACTAGATTTAAAATAAAAAGCAGTCTACTGAGCTTGGTTTCATTGATCGCATCACTTACCACAGTGCATCCATGGTCTAAAAATAACCTGCCTCACTAACACAACTATCCTTCCCTTCGCAATTGTAAAGATTCAGTGTTGAACAATTGTCAAACTAATCATCCTTCTTCCCCCTACCCCAAAAGTCCGTGAGGACGTGGTCGGCGCCGGTACTGATCTATAAATAGAGTTAGTGAACTTGTACATTGAATATGTAAAGCTCCCATGTTCCATCTATGTGGTTTTCTGAGAAATTGCACTAGTTCTCTTCAGTAACGGAGTAGTAGCTACGAAATCTCAAGGTATTTTTCTTAAAATTAAAAATTTAAAAAAATGTATCTTAAGTTCTTAACTCAAATCAGTTTTAATGAACTTGAACATCTCAAGATAATCTGATAATGACTGGTGCCCTAACAAAAGTTTCACTGAATGTTTTTGATTGCATATCGTAACCTTTTATAAATGATAAACCTACTGTTACGATTGCAGATCCTAATTTTTGAACATAATGGCAGTTTTGGTGACTTAGAACATCCCAAGATATCGCATTATCTCTGTTTACCTACCAGAAGACTCACTTAAAGTGATCAAATGCAAATTGTTACATGATCCAGAAAGTTACAGTTCCAGCTGTAGATTTTCAGTTTTAAATGCCAAGATAGTTCGAATAACCTGGAAGATATTATTATAGTATCTGTTGGTCTTCCAAGTCCCCTCTCGGAGATCATGGTTGTCACCTTGTCGTAGGTGAGAGGGCTAATCCCATGCTAAAGTTCAGCATGGGAGACTAAGAACATGATCAGCAGTGATAGTATCACACTCTACTTTCTTTAAATTGCCACGTCGTAGTACGTTTATTTGAAGGCACTGAAAGAGGTGTCTTACTGACGGGTTAAGTCGCAATCCACTCTTATACGATGCTGGGAACAATCTACAAATTCCTTCAAATAATTTAGGGAAACGACAAAAAGTGCACTTTTTATTTGCTTGACAACTCTTTCATTGCTGTTTACTCTCTAATTGTCATTGAATAAACAGCAAATATACCTACACACTTGGTATTCTTAATAATCTTATTGTTCCCATCATTATTGAAAAAGGGTGAGTGTTTTGATCATGATTGTGAGCAACTAGTAATATGTCCTGATGTGATCGATGTGTCAGCAGATAATGCAAATATATATTATAATTTAAATGTACGCTCTATACGACAGCCGTGATCAAGGCACTGACTCTAACAACATATTATTTAGCTAGGGATCAGACCTTCTGAACTGAACAAAGGTTATTGAAAAATGTAACTTAGGACAGACGCTGACAAGGAGTTAAAGGCTGGGGTTTTATAAAAGAATGGGACGCGGAGGGTCCGCTTAGGGAGACAAGTGGCCTTGAGGACAAAGAACAATTCTTCTCTATATCTTCTCTGTATTGTATGTCAGCTCCAAGAAACCTGCAGTCAACTTCACGTGATGACTTTTCTGGAAACATATAATATACGATCGCAAAGGAATGGAAACTCGTGAGAAATAACATCGGTCATAAGTGAGTAAAAACTAACAACAAGCTTGCATATCATCAAGGTAAGAACTTCATAATTAACTATTCTAATTTGCAAAATTATACAAATAATTGAGACTCACCACTCACTATCTTATGCGATGGGTCAACTTATATGACATTAAAAGACCATGGCGGAATAATATAAAGAGATCGGCCAAGACCGCCAAGACTAGGAAACTGGTTTTAGACAAATATAACAGACACAATGAAAGGATAGCAAAAACAAAATTCAATAATGTAGAACGCATGAAAAGAATAAGGCGAACAAAAATAAATTAATCAGAAGAGGTAAGACGAAATAATGCCAATGACCAAATGACACAAAACAATGGACATGAACATAATGCAAAGAAAGGAGAAGCAAACCTGGGAAATGTAACTCCTATCGAGGCAGTGTCAACAGCGTCTCTATGGACGACATGATCCTTGCACGGCTGGTGAAATGCTTCAAAGGGAGTTAAGTTATGTCATTCTAACACACAAGGAACAATAACTTCTTATTTTTGGTTCGAGAAAACTGCATCGGAAAACTTTCAAGCAAATAACAATCCAACGTCTAGTCTAGTCTAGTCTACAAAAGACAGAAGGAACTTCGAAACAAATCATTCAAGCTGAAAACGTGATACTGACTAACAAAATCACAAATAGACTATGAAAAAAATAACAAAGAACAACATAACATAACAAAATTCAAACGTGGCTCCTTCCGAGTCATTTGCAACAGTGTCTTCTGAGACATGTTCGTGTACGGTGGCAAATGATTCGAGGATCTACCAACGATATCATCAAAGGCCTGGCGCAAGTTTCTACTATTCGAGTCCCGCCAGTAAACCTTACAAAAAAAGTGTCTGATGGTTTTCCAAGTTATTCAATGAATGTGTTTCATAAACAGCGTAGCTTTGCATAGTCAGAAAGCTTAAGTTGAAACTGTGGTCCTATAAACTGATCACAAAGATAGTTTGGATGACCCAGAACATGTGATATTGCTTTATAATAATTGTTGACCTTTAAGAATATTTATTGATTTTGTTAGAATAATTATTAAAAAAAAATTATTGCCTACATATTACTATTACAACTGTAAATTTAAATTTCTGAATGCCAGGAGAGCCATTTCATTTGTATGAGATCCCCCCCCCGCTTTCATAAAGGGGAGGGGTCTCAAATCAACATAGCAGCATTTTTTGTCTTCAAAAACCACCACATGCTAAATTTCGTTCCGTTTGCTTTATTAGTTCCCGAGTTATGCGGAAAATTGTGTTTTATTTGTATGTGAGCGTCCCCTTTTAGCACGCGAGGGTTCTCAAGCTTCTATAGAAACCTTTCTCGCCTTCAAAAACTCACACATGCTAAATTTGGTTTCTTTTGATCAATTATTTATCGAGTTATGTAGAATTAATGTTTCATTTATATGGGAGCGCCTCTTCCCAGAGATGGGAGGGGTCTTAAGCTATCATAAGAACCTCCCCTGGCCCCAAAAATCCCTGCATCCCGGCCCCAAAAATCCCCTGTTTTCGAGTCTATTAGGTTCAGACAGACAGACAGTCAGAAATACATTTTTCAATATATAGGTAGATAAAGCTACTATTACGACTGCAGATCCTAATTTTTGAATTTAATGGCAGTTTTGGTGACCTAGAACATCCCAAGATGACTCATTATACCTGTTTCCTTGCAGAAGACTCACTTAAATTGGTAAAAAGCATATTGTTACTTGGTCCAGAAAGTCACAGTTACAGCTGTAGATTGTCAGTTTCGAATTCCAGGATAGTTTGGATAATCTAGAAGATTATCTCATAGTATCTGTTTGTCTTCCAAGATATTCAATCAATATGTTTCAAAACAAAGCGTCGCTTTGCATAGGCCAGAAAGTTTTTTGTTGAAACTGTAGGTCCTATAATCTGATCTCAAAGATAGTTTGGATGACCAAAAACATGTCGTATTGCCTTATAAGGTTTGTTGACCTTAAAGAATATTAATTGAATTTGTTATAATATTTACCTTAATTTTGTATTACCGACAAATTACTATTACAACTGTATATCTTAAGTTCTGAACGCCAGGATAGGTTGGATGACCTTGGGGATCTAAAAGTTATTAAAAAATGACTGCTGACCTTCTAAAAGATTCGTTGAATATGTTTGAATACATATAGTAACCTTGTATAGCCGGAAAAGCTACTCTTACAACTGTAGATCTTATATTTTGAACTTAAGGACAGTTTGGAGTTTGGACTGAAAATATCGCAATATTGTAGCATTATGTCTGTTGACCTTCTACACTATTCAATGAGTATTATTTAATGCATATTGTTCTTTTGAATACTCCAAAAACCTACTTTTACAACTGTGGATCTGAAGTTCTGAACCCAAGGATAGTTTGGATGACCCCGACCATCCCAGTTTATCTGCTAATGTTTGTTTACGTTCTAAAATATTCACTGAGTATGGTTGCATACGTAGCGTTATTTTGTATAGCCCAAAAATCTATAGTTATTAATGTAGATCTTAATTTCTGAACTCAAAGATAGTTTTGATGACCTAGAACATCACCAAATTATCATATATGACTGTCGACCATCCAAAAGTTTTATTCAATATGTGTAAATACATATCATAATCTTATAAAGCCCCAAAGCTACTGTGGAAAATGTAGATCTGAAGTTCTGAACTAAAGTGCAGTTCAAATATCCTAGAACATCTGAGAATGATACGAAAATATTTAACGTTTATCACCAAAACTTCACTAGTTTGTATGAATATGTACCATATTCTAAAATACAGCTTTACACTACCCAGGTAAGCAATAACCATTAGCATATGCAGTAAATCAATCCTTAATCTGCGTTTCAGATGATTCAAGCATTATATAAGCATTATATCAGCACCTCGAACGCTATCTGTTGTAAAGTTGGATTTCAAATGCTATTCAAATGCTTGTAGCCTGTAATAAGCATTTCGAATGCAATATAGCATTTATGAAGCATTGTCATACACAGAAAGAAATAATGAATTTTAACTGGCGCGTAAAATTTCTTCTCGTTTAATTTCAAGCCAAAGGAGGCGTAAGCAATGAAATTGTTTGCAATCTTTCATACAACAAGCTAGATTCAAGCGTTATCTGGGTTAACTTTACATAAAATATCCCATTATTTTATGCCAAATCTAGCGTTCCCTTCATGTGCATTAGATAACGCAGAAAATTCAATGTATCTTTTTATCTGTGTAGGATTGCAGTATAGCAGCCGAATATTGGGCCAAAAGCGGCATATATGTGGCTTTCAAGGTGACTTAAATGTTTGATAGGCTGCCCTAAAGTCGCTTTCCAATTGCCTCTTGGTTACCTGGGTATTAATAAGGCATTTATTTTTTATTCCTGAACCTCTTCATATTCAGGATGTTCAAGGTCGTCAATTAAGCCATAAATTCATATGTTATTTTATATATTTCCCAGATAGAAGAATTGATGTTCAACAAATTTGCCGAAAGCAGTGTACACTTTTATTCAGCCTGTGATTTAATACAGCCACAGCCACGGTGTTCAAATGAAGTTTCTGACGTTTCGAAAAATGTCGTTAAACTGCAAATTAAATTTTAAATAAACTTTGGCAAAAGCCGACACAACTGGGGCTGTCGAAGTTCTTAGACTGTTTCCAAGAAACTGGTTACACGTAAAAATAAAATCTTACTCTGAAGAATGTTCTCAGCATATGGTTACTGAGTCAAAAAACTACGATTGAGAATGAGAATTCAACCTTTGTCAAAAACTGGCCAACCGTCACATAGTTCAGATAGATGCTCAAGAAAAGGTTAATAGTTTCCTGCGGGCAATGTGGCAATGGTCCCTATTTTTATTCAGTGTAGATTTTGAATTATTTCACGGATCGCTTAAATGTTTCACTTACATGACAGCTGAAACTCTCCACTATATTGCGTGGTACAACTTGTTGACATTCTTGTTACATTCAGTAAAACGACGTCGAATCAAGTGGAAGTGCGAAAACGCATTTTGTACGAACGGCAGCAAAATCCAAATTTATAGGTACGCGATCTTGCCAAGAAACTACCGAAAAGTACCGTGTTTTGTATTTGCAAATCATTCGACCAGCGCTCAGGAGTTAAGAAGTTGATTATAAGGCTCTCAACTAATAGCTCCCTCAAAGTTGATGGATATGACAAGCTTCGTATTTTGATGGCATGCATTTTGTGATCAATCCCCCTAATTGATTTAGAGACAGAGAGTTGATGTCTTCAGCAAAGTTGTAGAAAAAGTTAGAAGAAATAACTTTGCATAAGACATATAAATCGTATGTTAAACCCTATTGGAGATAGAGAGTGTTTTATCAGAACTAACCTCCAAAAACACATTTTTCACCGAAACATTTTTTTTTTAATTTCAAGGACAACATAATGTTCCACAAAGTTTTTTGAAATATCAAAATACAAAACCTTCTAGATCATCTTCTCTTTAGCATTCCAAGCTTATTGCTTTCACAATAAGCTTATTGCTTGCTTTCAACTTAGTGTTCTAATTACACTTCCACAGTTATACATACACATATTTTGCATTGTGTGGCAAGTACAATCATACAATAAAGGGCGATACGGTCAAAATTTGGTCAATATCAACTTGACGTATTTCTTTCAATTTTGCATTTAAAAAACCTGAACACCCCTCATTTTGAAGGTGTGTGTGTGTGTAGAATGTTGCTCCTATTTTGATTTTGGAATTCACTCTTCAGTTGTCAAAATGCCATCCAAGCAAGAAGAGCAGCGTATCAAAATTTTGCTCGCGCATCGCGAAAATCCGAGCTACTCGCACGCAAAGTTGGCAAAATCGCTAAAAGTTGCCAAATCAACCGTTACAAATGTAATTAAAGTGTTTGGGGAACGTTTGTCGACAGCCAGGAAGTCTGGATCGGGGGGAAATCGAAAACCGGAAGCCGCTGAGACGACAAAGAGAGTTGCCGGTAGTTTCAAGCGAAACCCTAACCTATCTCTCCGAGATGCCGCAAATAAGCTGGCTGTATCGTCTACAACCGTGCATCGAGCCAAAAAACGAGCCGGACTATCGACTTACAAGAAGGTAGTGACTCCAAATCGCGATGATAAACAAAATACGACGGCCAAAGCGCGATCCCGGAGGCTGTACACGACGATGCTGACGAAGTTTGACTGCGCGGTAATGGACGACGAAACCTACGTCAAAGCCGACTACAAGCAGCTTCCGGGACAGGAGTTTTATACGGCAAAAGGAAGGGGAAAGGTAGCAGATATTTTCAAGCACACGAAACTGTCAAAGTTCGCAAAGAAATATCTGGTTTGGCAAGCCATCTGTACCTGTGGCTTGAAAAGCAGCATTTTCATAGCTTCCGGGACTGTCAACCAAGAAATTTACGTGAAAGAGTGTTTGAATAGACGTCTGCTGCCTTTCCTGAAGAAACACGGTTGTTCCGTACTGTTTTGGCCGGATTTGGCATCTTGCCATTACGGTAAAAAGGCCATGGAGTGGTACGCCGCCAACAACGTGCAGGTGGTTCCCAAGGACAAGAACCCTCCCAACACGCCAGAGCTCCGCCCAATTGAGAAATACTGGGCTATTGTCAAGCGGAACCTAAAGATGACCAAAAAAACTGCTAAGGACGAGCAGCAGTTCAAGCCAAACTGGCTTTCTGCGGCGAAGAAGGTGGAAAAGGTGGCTGTACAAAATCTGATGGCAGGGGTCAAGCGTAAGGCCCGGCAATTCGGATTTGGAAAAGCGGAAGCCTAACTGAATATTTTTCCTGAATTTTATACTAATTGAACTTGAAAAAGAAATTTAATTTGATTTTTTAAATAAACGATTTCACC
This sequence comes from Aedes japonicus, assembly GCA_034211315.2. Classification (NCBI taxonomy): domain Eukaryota; kingdom Metazoa; phylum Arthropoda; class Insecta; order Diptera; family Culicidae; genus Aedes; species Aedes japonicus. Next base: position 77,198 of record JASCZW010001457.1, read on the forward strand.
GATTTACACGCGTTTTCCCTTGACCAAATTTTGACCGTATCACCCTTTACATATTAGGGCATATAACCAGGGAATCGAGAAATTTTCCTCAACCAAAAACTCCTAGACCAGACCGGTAATCGAACCCATCTACCTCCAGCAAGGCGTTGCTTTGTAGTCGCGCCTTTTCCGACTGAGCTAAGGGAGGACCCACTATACCTAGATTGTTTCGGTGGTATGAGTTACTGAACTTTTTTCCGTTTTTTTCATCGTATTTTCGACGGTTTTACCATACTTAGGAGCAGATAGCAGCAGATAGAGTTGGCCTCATCTAATATATATTTAGTACAAATTAGTACGAATTGAAGTTCATTCTACTTTCGTAAACTAAATGTTGATTGCAAAAAAATAAGAGCTGGTCACTATTACGGAAGTTCCGGATCTTCCGGGTGGCCACCATATGACCTCTCAAAGGACATCTTCAGATCACAAATTGAAGTTCATTCTACTTTCGTAAACTAAATGTTGATTGAAAAATAGGTCCTTTTGGGGCTGCTTCCAAGAACTGGGCACTATTACGGATGTTCCGGATCTTCTGGAGAGCCAGTTGGTTCCCAGAATGGTTCTCAATGTTGATCAAACCAAACTTGTTGTTTACTTTCAATGTTTGGATGCACACCACGCTGATTTTGATAGCAATTGAAAAAGTGAGCTATGATTATTTTTGCTATAATTCTGGGGAGGAAGGAAAAACCTGAAGTACGGTCACCAAATTTGATAAGACTCGAAAAATTTTCCCTAACAAATAACTCAAAGACTTATGATTTCACCCCGCTGAAACGGTCACCTAACGTACGTGGGTAACGTACGTCCCCAACCCCGCTGAAACAGAATATTTAAAATTTAAAATTGATGAAACTCATCGTTAGCCATCGGATTTTGATGCAGTATTTTGCAATAGATCACAAAATATCCTAGTTCATAAATCTATACTGGTTATTCCGAAAATTTCCGTAGTTTCGGATTCCAAGGTGGGAGTACTGGGGTAAGTATCTGTCCAGGGATGGTGGACAAAATATTTTTAGTAGCGAAACATGACATGCGGCATATCAAACTCCATGATTTTGCAAAACTAGGTCATCAGAAGCCATTTTTAGGATTTCTGTCCATACTGGCCACTAAACTAAAAGAGGACCTGCAGGATCCGAGCTCCCCCGGAAAAGTGGCCATACTCAAATCGTTGCCAAAACTTGGCTTGCGACACATCAAACTTCAGGATTTTGCAAAACTAGGTCATGAGAAGACGTTTGGAGAATTTTTGACCATACTGGTCACTTGGAGAGGCCCAGCGGGATCAGAGTTCATCCGGGAAAATGGCATTATTCAAATCTTTTCCAAAACCTGGCTTGCGACATATCAAATTTCATGATTTTGCAAAACTAGGTCATCAGAAGCCATTTTGAGGATTTCTGCCCATACTGGCCACTAAAAGAGGACCTGCAGGATCCGAGCTCCCCCGGAAAAGTGGCCATACTCAAATCGTTGCCAAAACCTGGCTTGCAACACATCAAACTTCAGGATTTTGCAAAACTAGGTCATGAGAAGACGTTTTGAGAATGTTTGACCACACTGGTCACTTGGAGAGGCCCAGCGGGATCAGAGTTCATCCGGGAAAATGGCAATATTCAAATCTTTTCCAAAACCTGGCTTGCGACATATCAAACTTCATGATTTTGCAAAAATAGATCTTCGGAGGACATTTTGAGGATTCTTGACTATATTGGTCTCTTAAAAAGCTCTTGCGAGGTCCGAGCTCTTCCGGGAAAGAGGCCATATTGATATCGTTACCGAAACCAGGCTTGGGGCATATCTAGCTTAATGATTTTGCTAAACTTCTAAGGATATTCTGAGGGTGTTTGACCATACTGACCACTTAGGGAGGCTCTAAGGAATCCGAGTTCCTCCGGAAAAGAGGTCATATTCAAATCGTTACCAAAACCTAGCTTGCGACACATAAAACGTCAGGATTTTGGAAAACTAGGTCATGAGAAGACGTTTTGAGAAATTCTGACCATGTTGGTTAATAAGGGAGGCCCTGCGGGATTCAAGTTCCTCCGAAAAAATGGCCGTATTCAAATCTTTTCCAAAACCTAGCTGTCTGTACTTTAGACAATTTGTCTACTTGGGCTCTCGAGCTATGTTCAGATCACAGAAAACACTATTATTGAAGCAGGCTGATGGCGCACAGCTCAAACTGAAATTGTTTATTTTAGTTATTAAGATTTTAAGAATAGGCAATAAATCAACTTACAATCAAAGTTGTTCTTCAGTTTTAAACTTCACACTGACAAACCAATCACTTCCTTTTGTGAGCCTAATAAAGGTAAATCTTATTAATTAGGATCTTCATCTCAAAAAATATTACTCACAAATCCGAAAGAAAACTTTACAATTCACTCCAAACTAAGAATAACTATTTAATAATTTTCAATAAAATTCTTATAGGAAACCGCGCTTTACTTCTTCTCATCGCTGATTACAATGTCAATTTCTACGGTTGACATCTGTCACGACCGTGCCATGACGTATGCTTGTTTTCTCACTTTGCAGCAGGTCCATCGTTGAGCCCACTGGTGTTGTGCCCAGCGGTGGTGGCAACAAGCTAGGTATCGAATTTTCTACGGAGAAAACTGAGTTGGCAGTTTTTCTAAGAAGCATAACCCTGCACAACCGGAGCTTCTAATTTGGCGTACACCGATAACTCATTCCATGTCATTAAAATATCTTGGGGTCTGGTTCAATTCTAAGCGCACCTGGAGATCCCACATTGATAATTTGAAGGGAAAGTGCCAGCAAAGGATCAATTTTCTATGCACAATTACTGGGACCTGATGTGGAGCACATCCGCAAGATCTTCTAACGTTGTACCGGATAACGGTTTTGTCGGTTATTGAATACGGAAGTTTTTGTTTCCAGTCGGCGGCTTGGTCGCACATCATTAAGCTGGAACGTATTCAGTATCGCTGTCTTCGTATCGCGTTAGGTTGCATGCACTCGACTCACACCATGAGTCTTGAAGTGCTGTCTGGCTTGTTGCCACTTTCAGATCGGTTTTCAGAATTATCTCTCCGGCTCCTCACCAGGTGTGAAGTTATGAACCCCCAGGTGCTCTAAAATTTTGAGAAGCTCCTTGAGTTGAATCCTCAAACTCGCTTGTACCTTGTACCATTTGTACATAACACAGGATGTCATCAAAAACCTGAAAGTTAGAGTACATGTATATTTCAAGATCCATTTTTTTTACCAATTATACTTTCGTTGGGCTGTTTTAAGCCAAAAACCCTGCCAACCACGAATGCTTGTAATCGATGGATCTGATGATACTAGAAGAAGCCATTTCAAAAGACCGCGGTGCGTAGAATATAATAAGACTTAATTAATTTCTTTTGATTCCAAACAACGTCTGGTCAAACCATTTTTGGTTCTAATCATTTAATCAGAACAGTTTGCCTACCGGAAGAAAATTTATGGTTCTTGTAGATATAATTGCCTGTTAACACGTTATAAAAATTTCCTATAGAGAGAAAACCTCATACATGTGGTGCTAAAGTAAATCATTTCCAGACACATTTTCTTTAAAAAAAAAAACACTCCCAGAAACGATAAAACCCACAGCTACCGCCAGATCTCACCGCTTCAACGCAGGCACATGCATCTTCCACCGACTAATGAGCTGTTTGGACATAGTTGCGTGCTGAATTTACTACACATGACAACCTGTTTATTTTCGCTTGAGCTCCCCACCACCAAGCTGCGATTCTTCGCTCTTATGACGCGCGGCGCATCTTGGTCGGCAAAAACTCACCGGTAGCGCAAGCATAAACATACCCGTCGAACAGCTGTTCGTTAGACCCCTCCACCTCCTCCCCTGTACGCGTCAACGCGGATGGGTGAGGAATTTTAAACTGCCAAGCGTCTCGCACCCATTCACGGATGAATTTTCACATATTTTCCCTAGGTTGAGGGGAACGATGGGGAGGAGGGGGAACGAAAATGTCATAGATCTGAGCGATTTACCCACCCAGCTGGTTGGAACGAATTTTGAGAGTAATCTTTTTTAAATGGAGCTCTATTTTATGTTGAAATTTAGTGGCGCTTGATTCTGAATCAAAACAGTGTTTTCATCACGTAATGCGTTGGTGAAAAAGCAGATTGGGTTTCGGTTGCTTCGATGTTGCGCATTTTCGTGAAATGTTTAACAAATAGCATGAGTGTCACATTTACGAGCTGAGCTGCGGGATGAGATTCTGCCGGTTTAGATAATGATTTTGGTTGAAGGCATTTGGGAATGGTATTAAGAGAAATCTGATTTCGAAACACAGGTTTGATCTATCGATCAAAATTTTGAAATCTACCGGAACTGTTTTTGTGGTTTTCAAATAACCCATATCTTATTTGGCAAATAAATTTGCAATGCTATTCGGTTTAGGTATGATATTCACGTTGCAAAAAAGTTCGTTTCGATATGCTTCCGTAGTTTTGAAATAGACATGCATGTTTCTTGTACATTTTTAGAACACTCAGAACAGAGCACTAACATACCAACATGTAAGACATTCATTGCTAAACAGTAACCATTGGCGGAGCTAGACAATTAGTCTGGAGGGGGCCTAGAGGGGGCCTTCCCGAAAGATTGTTTTCGTTTATAGGAATATTAAAAAGAACGACGAAAGCAGCGCAATTGTTGGCTAAAGGTTATTTTCATTGATAGAATCAAACTAGGTTTAATCGAAGAATCAAGGTCTATTCATCAGGTCTATATGCCTCGGTGAGTCCAGATGCCTTAAGAGAATCGAGTGTGTATATTAGGCTGATGCAAAATTTGAAATATTTGCTCCCCTAAGCTTAATCGACGCCAATTTGGGTCCTGATAGTCCCCAAAAAATTTTAACACATTTGGTTTTAATTTGGCTTTGCACACGCTATTCAAAGTTTGTATGGGAATTAGTATGAAGAATCTCAAACTTACATTTCCAGATCCCTAACATCTTGATATTATGTCCTTAAACCAAATCTTATATACATTCATATAGTGTAAGTTGTCAACTATCAAAATGCCGAAGATACCTGACATGTAAATTTTATACAAAAATAGTTATTCAATAAAACATAAAATACACACTTTAGGTGTGATGTTTTATTCTTATTTTTGTTTTCTTATTATTTATATGTTTTTTATATTTTATATTCATATATTTTATGTTTTTTATTTTATTTATATTATTATATATTTTATATTTATTTATTTTATATACATTACATATTTTTACTTCTTATAATTATATTTGATGAATAACTATTTTTGTATAAAATTTACTTGTCAGGTGTCTTCGGCATTTTGATAGTTGACAACTTACACTATATGAATGTATACAAGATTTGGTTTAAGGACATAATATCAAGTTGTTAGGGATCTGGAAACGTAAGTTTAGATTCTTCATACTAATTCCCATACAAACTTTGAATGGCGTGTGCAAAGCCAAATTAAAACCAAATGTGTTAAAAACTTTGGGGACTATCGAGGACCCAAATTGGCGTCGATTGGAGCTTAGGGAGCAAATATTTCAGAATTTTGCATCAGCCTAGTGTATATACGTCGTATTATTCCGTGTGGATCAAATGGAGACTGGATTCACACGAGGTGACTGTAATCACCTTACTTGATTCTCTTGAGGCGTCTCAACTCATCCGAGAATAGACCTGAATCTATATATAGTCCAGTTTAGACTTTTCGATTGAGCCTGTACAAATGATAATAAAAAAAAAGTTTAAACTACATATCTTAAAACTTCAAAGAACAAAGTCGAGTCAATGAACATTTTCAATTTATATCCAAATTTAGTTTGTTTGGATTACGTGTTTTAAAAATCTTCAAAATTGTGTCGGTTGATATTGATTCATTAACAACTCCGCAACCAACGCTTAAAATTGCCAAATTTGAAAATCGATTCTACGCCATGATACTTCTTAGTCATGTTTTTATGCGTTTCATGGTTGAGAAGTTCCGCTCGCATCCAGCTGAGCTTATGGGAATTAAAATTAACACCTGAAGCAACCTAAATAGACTGGGTATAATATCAACTTTCAATTCCGCTCGCAAGGCTTCCTTGATGTGATATATTTAGAGCATCTAAATAATGTCTATAAACTCTTGCCCATTTGCCTTATCCTAACGCGATAACTAGTCAGCTGACTTAGCAAACGGTATGTTGTTGAACCTCTTCTCCAGATGTCCTACAACATTAAATTTACAAATTTTGTCACAAGAGCGTACTTTTGCTACAATTTCATCAATTGTACAATCACCCTGGGCACTGGCAAAACCTTGAGGTAGTTTAAGTTTAATTACCAGGTCCCAGGGCTGGTCTGGTTCTTTACCATTTTGGAAAGAAGCACAACAGTGTTGCCAGATCAGTGGAAATGCAGCCCAAAAGTGCTTCTGATAATCCTCTAGTACTCCTTACCGATAAACATTATAGTTCTGAGATGGCGATCAATGGTCAAGTACAGTATTTGCAAATAGAAGAAATGCTGCATTTGATCATATAGAACCAGTTGAAATAGCTGAAATAGTTTAAAATCAAATCAAAACAAACTAGCACACTTTTTGGAAAGCATTACCAGATAGGAAACTGTTCCATTATTCATCTCATGATCCATTATTCATATTAATCGAAAATGTAGGTTGATGTATCAATCAATTGATTCCGTTTGTGGCTTGCTTTCAACAACAATTAAAAATAATTGAAATTAACAATGAATAAAAAGTACAAAATCAGAAATGAGATGAAAATGGGAATGGTAACCCTAGATGCTATACTTTTATTGAAATCTTTTAGCGTGAAGCGATTTGGCTTATTTAATTTTAGGAACATTCTAGTTTTGAAGACAATGGATTCCGGTTAAATATTGTTCGCAGCGTGAGTGATCGACTGAGCACAGAAAAAACAATAAATCTTGCAGCGGAAGATACGAAAAGAAATACTAAAAGTGGAACAAAAGGAGCAGGATCAGCAAGGAAACATCAATCATTACTGGTGAGATCTAAGCAATTATAAATACGAATTACATACTACTAAATACGTGCCATGATCGTAACAGAACACGTTGCGATAATGGAAGTGTAAATATAGTACAAATATCCAATTGATATAAGTATTATGTTTATGCGGGGCTTGTTGTAAGTGAAAGTGACTCGGATGGACGTGAGTAACCAGGCATTCTGAAATGGGTCACTGGATCTCAACAGAGCTATCGCCTTTCAACACCCGGGCTAAAAATGTTTACAGTTCCATAAAAGCACTGCCGGACAGTGGGAGTTGGATTGCACACACACACACACACGCACGCACACACACACACACACACACACACACACACACACACACACACACACAATTTCATCAATTTTACAATCAGCTGCAATGCACAGGATTTCGTTTGTATTTTGGGCTGCAGTAGTTAGTGCCTTTATTCAACTGGGCTAAGAATTGACATCATACATGGCGAACAAGTCAGTCAACTTCAGAAAATTTCCACGGTTTGTGGAATGTTCGTCCTCCCGGTGACCCCGAAGTGGTTAGCCTTGCTGTGCTAAATACAAGGTAATATCGATCAGCTTTACCCAAGCTATTCTGATGCTTTTGCTCTTCAAATACCATTAAAAGCTTTCCGTGTACATTTGATGACAACGATTGCTTGTGAAGTGAATAAGTTTCGAAGCATTCCTTATGCAATGCAGTATCGTCATGAGTTTATATTTGCTCGCCAAGTTTTCTCCAATTATTGAAAACTGTGCAAATAACCATTTCATTTTGTTTTCTTAAAGCCTTTGCGCAAAACATGAGGCAGACATAGCAGAATACTTTATCATTGCTACGACTGTCTTCCAACCAAATGTACGTTTCATAGAATGTAGATGAGAACGACCGTTTTTGGAAAACGAATGCAAGTGCGATCCAGATTCAAGCGTACTAGGATCAGATAATTCTATCTTATTTGTGTTACTATCGATTTCCGATGACGCTGGTGGAGTTGCTATTTGAAAAGAACACTAGCGTTGCTTTCAATTGTTTTAGAATTAACCTAACTTTAGATGAATAGAATTGGTATTCTTGGTGTTCTAAAAGAACAGTAAAGAGGTAAATATGTTTTCAATATAATATCGGCCCTGGATTTCATATGATAAGTGGTATTTTCAAATTATGTGTTTTGATATGCAGCTATTAGCTCAAAGTTGATCCTTGCAGAAAAGTCTGAATATACCTGCACTGCACTGAAAAAATCTTGAAGCAAAACCTACCATTTTACCCGACTATGCCTATCTTTAAGACTACCATGAAATTTCAGTCAAATTTACTACGGTTATGGTAAAACCTTCAACATTTTTAGTATATTTGGCAGACCTCATATTGACATCAACCGCACCATGATTGATCTAATCGCAATCATTGTAAAATCAAACGCTTTTATAATCAGGTGAAAATTGTCCCTAATAAACCTTGGTCAGGAGTGCCAATATTTTTTTTGAATATAACTATCAAAATGAACTAAAAAAATGGAAAACCCGGGAACCTGTCCACGACCATGTTTTCTGAGAAAACGATCAAATCTCTGAAGGACGTATTTATTTATTTGTCATATTTCTTTTTTTTTTTTCATTTGTCCTGATTGTACGGAATTCTGTAGATCAATTGTTACATAAAATGAAAATGCAATGACTGGTAAACTTAGACATTTAACTTATCTTATTAAACAAACTGATTTATCTTCTGTCAAAATATGATTGTTTAAAAAAAACTGTTGTTTCAAAATTCAGAGATGTGGACATTTTTCAACCATCCAATGGAATTCGATTTAAGTTGCTTATTACACAACTGTTTGAAAGTTCTGTGACCAAATCATCAACCTAGGTTCTTTAAAAGTAAAACTTTTAAAGAAAAATACAATGAAAATTTATAAGTTATGTAGAGCTTAATTTCTAAATTGAGTTCAAAGGAGAATTATTTAGTCAAAAACCTACTGAGAACTTCACGACAATTCAAAAGAAACATCCATGGATAATTTGAGGTAAAACTTAAGAAATTTGACTGACATTGATGGTATTCCAGGGCATCGAAGTTCCATGAAAAATTTTCGAAAATTTTTTGAAGGTATGGCAAAAGAATGTAAACAACTACAGTGGCGAAAATAACAAACTCATCTACCGTTTTGAACTGTGATGAAATTTTAAATTTTCAATTACAGTCTTCAAAATGGCATCAAATTCGCCATGTTAGAATGTTTGGCAAAAATTTAGTTTTCAAACTATTTGAAACTGAAAAGTACCACAAGAATGATTTCTTCGGCAAAATTTTTTCATTCTTAAGGAATGAACTATTTTGTTAAAAAAATGTTTTTAAAATTGTCCAAGATGGTGGATCAGATGTAAGTCCTCAATTTGAAGCACAGTTTATAAATTCAATACAGTTTAAAATTCAAGATGTAGATGAATTAAATATTTTCGCCATCACTAACACTACGCCAACACTACTAGGAACTATTCCAGCCAAAATTATAACCTTTTGATTGAAAATCAAATCCTTTATAGAAATTTTAAGAATAAATGTTAATGTAATTGATAAGAAATATGAAGTGAACTTTGATAAAAAAATTTCAAGAAAACAGGTGGGAACATACAGTTGATTTCAAATGGTTTGATTTTTAGAAAATTCAATTTTTTTTTTTTTGACGAGTCTTGCATTGCAGCATCACTATGATCGATTAATTAAAATATTTGTAGAAAAGAATTGCTAAATAATAGTTTCAACAGGTTAACAATATTTCCAATAAAAGTAAGCTTCCCGTGCGGCAAGATTTCCCTCTATATTAATGCATAATATTAAAAAAAAAAAAAGCCGAGGAAATCAATTAATTTCAAAACTTCGTTGAACTTTGTTATCACCAAAGTTAGTAATATAAAATACATAAAATATAATAAACAATAATGTTCATTTCATTTCATTATGGGCATTGTGAGTAGGGTATGTATTGATTTTTTTTTTCTTGGGTAGAGCTGCTTGACAGCTTGTGTGACAAGGCTGGACCCTTTACTAACATTCCCCATTACTAGGACGAATACCATGGTCACACTAGCTTATGTCGACCACGTGATCACCATTTGAAGTACTAGGTATTTTGTCTTCGTAGAACTTACTCATCCCTGTAATATTGCACCCAAAAACATTGAATTAATTTCTAATTTAATATGTCTAAGTAGACTTTTATATAACTTTTACGAATACCTCCTGGAAACGACGTTCAGAATACTGTTTATGTTGACATTGCTGAAGTCTCCTCCAGAATACATCCATCCGATTTGAGTCGATGTTTTTGATTTGCCGACTTGTCAATCCCAGTTACATTTACTCAAATTTGAGTAACTCCACTTTTGGTGACAGTGTATCAAAAACGACTCAAAACTGAGTTAATTGTGTATCAATAGTTTCTCTTCACATCTTTGGTTCTAGCAGAAATTGCTGTTCACTACTGAGATCCCATAATGTTGCGAAGATATTTCCAATTTCAAAACATTTTAACAGACGCCAACTCTCGACTGGAGTGGATTTAATGTTGATATATCGGAATTCTCATGGATCTAATTGTAGTTAACTATGATTTTGTCGATATACCAACTTTTCATCCTAAAAGGTACAGTGGGGTAAGTGAAAAGTGTGGGGAAGAGGGTATGCGCACTTTACTCCTTCAGAAATTTCCGAAGAAAGCAAAGAATAAAAACAACTTACATTGGGAAAAAATCCGTACAACTCCGTAGAGATTATGAATAGTGTATCATTTCAAATTAAAAATAAATTAGAGAAAAATCCTGGGGGGGGGGGGCCTACAGAATTCTGGAGGGGGCCTGGCCCCCTTGGCACCCCCAGTAGTTACGCCAATGACAGTAACTGATCTTCAAAAACACTATCCACACAATTTAGATAAGGTTCCTCCTACGTGCTCACAATTTCCCTTCTGCAATAAAATAGACAGCCAAACCAAGCTCTTATATTGCGGCGAATGTTTCCAGAAACTAAACCCGTTTTTGTCACCCAATTCCCTATGTATCCGATATGCACATATGTACGAATGAACATATGTATATGTAAGCCGAAAGGGGAGGAACGACACTAAACGGCGAAAACGATCATCGTTATCGTGAAACTTTGCCCTCTCATAACTTTTCTCTTCCCATCTCGACAACACAAGACGCAACCCGTTCAAATACTCGTTCATTGTCTCGTAAAGAACGGATTTTACGACTAAATCCAAACTCCCCCATCAAAGCAGCCCATCTTGAATGGAACGCCATTCTAGGCGAGCGTGAAAACCCCTTCATACGAGTTTATGCGACAGTTTTTTTCATGCTTGACTGTTTTCCTAAACGCTTCGGCAGGAGCTTTAACCTACTCTGAACTTGGAAACCATGGAGGTATTAAGTTGATGAATTTCTATGTTATTTTCAAAAGAAACATGACCATCCGTGACCAGACATGATTCCTGGATTCTGTTTATCAACCTTGCCTTAAGTGCCCCGAAGAAACGATAAGTATCAGTTGTAGGGATCACGCTTTATCGGATGTTCGTTCTTATCGAAACCGAAATGCACGATTTGACAGAGAAAAGGAAAAACAATTTCGTCAAAAATGTATTGGTTTGTATTTTCTTGACAGCGTTCGGTTGGAGAACTACTTTGAAGCTTTGTTATTGCTATGGATGAGAGCACCCACAAATTTTGCTCCAAGAACGTGACAGAAAAAATGTACATCACGTTCGCATTCGGTTAGTATTGTTCAGCATTCCATTGATTGGCAGTCAAAGCAATACAAACAGTATTGACGCTGCATTCACTGCAAAACCACAAATAGCATGCATATGTCACCAATTAGTTTGATTGGCTGCATCGTTTGAATTATGGAGGTTCTTTTTTTTTGCAATCCGCTTCCTAATGAACAACTCTGCTTTTTTTTTCAAATTGATATTTGATGATGAACCAAATGGAGTTTGAGTCAAAACATCATTTAAAGTACGATTGGTTCAGCATGCAGTAGGTTGTATCATTCGCTTATTATCATTTCGGATACTATCAAGGATGGTAGATATATACAGGATGGCAACAAGGTGATGATACACACTTGTAAATTTATGACTAAAAGAATGCACACAAATGGAGCGGCCTTTATGATTTAATAATATGTTGCGTGGAAAATTAAATCAGCTTATTTAAATTTGACCTATAAAATTATTGTGACAGATATCAAGTAGATGGAAAAAGCCTGTTTTATTGGCGATCTCCTGCAAGGGAACATTGATTGTTCTAGACTGCTCAGCATGTTGGACATCAACATACGCCGCCGTAATCTACGCGCACATGCATTCCTGAGCCATCCCGCGGCAAGAACCAACTATGGGCTCCATGAACCAATACGCAGCATGAGTCGTTTTTTAATAGTTGTTACTTTGTATTTGATTTTAATTTACATAAGAAAACAAGTAAGTGTAGTTTTAGACGTATTTTTTGTTAATTTGATTAATTTTGTAGTTTTGTGATTTTAGTTTTAAGATGCCGGTCAATGGGGCAAATATTTTACCTGTTGACTGTAATAAACAATAATAATAAGATGTAATATTTCAAGGCGATGTAAATGTTCAATATATGTAGAATCTTACTTGAATTGAATGTTTCATAGAGAAATGAGTGTCCCTGATTGTAATTTTTGGACCCCAGTTATATAATCTACAACACACGTGTAGTAGATTTTATTGTGAAAAAAAAACATTTTTCCTCTTTTTCTCTCCGGAATCAATATTAGAAGATAACAGATCATATTTCATGCCTTGATAAGTAATGACGTAATGACAGCTGAGGAATTGATTTGCTAATAACCAGAGGCTTGCTAGTTTGCAAATGATAGCCGATTTATAAATGTGTAGTTTAGTTTTCCGCCGCAGGAAGCAAAAGAAAGTTCACACGTCGATAACTGCCTAGAGTCTCTCAGTTCGAATGAATGATATTGTAATTTTAAAGGACAATGGCGATCAACCGATATAATCTCAGAAGGTCGTGTAATATTATGTTATTTAGATTGACTCTTATTATTTTTTATAACGGATATTTTAAATACTCTAAATAGAACATAGAGAAACAGCAGCAATCCATTACGTCGACCTTAATTGTGGGATTTTTTCAAATTGCTTTTCTTGTACTTTTCATATTTTCTTAGTGTATACACTTAAAAAGTAACGTAAGACTAAACAGGCTTGTATTTTTCAGACCTTCAACTTTCAACAGAAAATTACAATATATTCAATTAAATTCCAATCTATCATTTTTGTGTACACAGATAAAAAGAAACACTGAATTTTCTGCGTTATCCAATGCACATAAAGGGAATGCTAGATTTGGCAGAAAATAATGGGATGATTCATGTTAATTTAAGCCAGATTATCTGCCTAAATCGAGCCTGTTGTATGAAAGATTGCAAACAATATCGTTATTTACGCTCCTTTGGCTTGGAATTACACTAGGGGAAATTTTACGCGCTTGTTAAAATTAATTATTTTTTTCTGTGTAGGTTATGCCTTTTTTGAAATTATAACATGTTTTAACCGGTCCAAAACAACACTCGCACATATCAAATAATCGTCTCTTACTTAACAAGAGACAGTTAATTTTTTTTTTGTAATTTTCAATTGATTTTGATTTTGCCCTTGTAATTGTTTTATCAATACTACACATTTCGAATGAAACCTGTAAAATTATGAGTACTTGAACAAATTTACCTTTATTATATTAAATAGAAAATTAGGCGCGATCTTGAAAAAAGTCATCCGTAAATATTCTCGTGCTGTCAATATAAGAGCTGTAAATTAATGTAAATTAAAAAAGATGTTATCTACGGTTCTGATTCTTTGAGCTTAGAATTAAAGTAGATTTATATGATTTCTTTTATTCAAAAATAAATGGAATAAGTTGTTAAATTCAAAATCTTTCTATTTATTTGCCTTCTCAAACTGTTGTCAATTTGATTCCATTTATGTACAGCAGGTTGGCAGGTTTGAGATTTGCAGACGAATTTGCATTTGTCGACTGCGAACTTGGCTTCAGCGAACTCGAAAAATCCTACGCGCACTCATTACGATTTTCAAAACCACACACAATTTATTCGACCTTTTTGAAAATGATTCTCACAATTGTTCATGTTTTAATTCCATAGGTGCACGTACACAATATGGCGGTGATAACTTTCAATATTTCAGAAGTTTCAAAACTTTATATGGTCAAAAGTCTACACTGATAATTAATTTTCGTTTATATTACGAAATCGAAGGTAAAACTGTTTTCTGCAACAAAACTGATTTTTACGTTGAAAGAAGCTACCTTCGTATTTAATGCTACACGTGCAACTGTCAAAAGCACTAAGCATTAGTTGACACAGACAGAACATTCGTTCATTCTACGAAAACAATACAAAGAGCTACGAGTAATTTGTTACCAATAAAAAAGAAGCGTCTCTCTGGCGGTGCAAATGCAAAAGGCAATTGAAAAAAAAGCACACCACGAGGGTTCGGCGTATAAATTGTTATTGCTTCTGACACGGGTTTCGATCCTATATTTTTTGTAAGTGCTATTATTGAGTCCGTGGTTGATCTCACTAAACCATGTTTACTCTTGAGATGTTACTTGATTATTGTGAGGTTCTCACTCTCCACAGCACTTTCATTTCTAGTTTTGGATAAATTAATGATTCTCGCCATCCCAGGAGGAACACCAACACTTGAGAGCACGCTCGAAGAGAAGCAGCGATTGGCTGGTCTTCACGAAATTCATTGTGTAATGATACAAGAGTTAGTGCTCATGTCCCAACCGATTGACAAGCTCCCACCCAAGAAGAGCCTGGGCACAAGAAGAAAACACCTGTGTTCCAACCCAGAAAAGCTGATTACAAAGGAGTGCATCCACTTTTTTAGCTTCGTCACTCCCAACGACCAATATACATTTAAAAATACATATGCTTTCTCGTCAAGGAAGGCCTCCCACATAATTCCATCCAACTTCCAACTCCAGATGTCTATGAAGGTTGCATGAGTTCTCAGCATCTTCTTAAGTAGACATCTAATCAACACTTCCCTCCCATCCCTTGCTGATCATAAGGACCTGGCCAGGTGTTGTGCAAAGAGATCGATGGATGAAGAGCCTGTCACACCCAAGGCAGCTCTTCTGGCGCTTTCATCGTCTCTACAACAGCCAACCCAGGATTATGTATGGTCGGAAAATGCTATGCTATGCTCTACTGAAATTGTTTAATGATAGCTTTTTGTTAGATGACAAGCCATATGAATGTTTCATACAATTTACGATACATTTGTTCTATGTACAAAATCCATGTTTACGAAACGAGTGAAAGCTAATCTACGAAAATAAATTTTCAGTGTAGGAGAAGGAGTCTGATATTTTCATATTTTCTGATATATCTAGGTTGGCGCAAGTAAGTAACATTGCACATTTTTTCAATCATTAGCACCTCAGAATCCTCAAAAAACAGAAAAAGTAAGTCTTTAACAAAGTTCTGTGGGAGATCCAGCCTTGTCGTTCAATGGGCTGATAGGTGCTCAATTCGCATAAAAACGTTTCGCATATGAACGTTTGGCATAATGAACGATTCGGATATAGTAGTTCCATAAAAAAACAGGTGGTGTTATAAAGAAGGCATATAATTCTCATTATGCCTAACGTCCGGACGTGAAATGGTTCATCCCGCAGCTACAGCCAACATCTGACTTCGTAAGGAACCTTGTTAATATATCTGATGGGGATTCATACGCTCAATGGTTTCAAAAAAGTTAGAATATTACTTACTTGTTGGTCCAATCAGAAAGCTCTTGACATTTACAAAAAAAAAACATGCTGAAGAAACAACTCTTCCTAATATTGGGCCTTCTATAAATCAAATGGTTTTTAGAGAGGGAGAAGAGGTGCGGGTCTGGCTAATGACATGGTCCATACAAATTTTGCCAATTGTTCATTCAAAAAAGGCCACAGGGGGAAAAGATGTAGAAGCTCAGAAAAAAATATCACGTGTTTTATGGACGGCCCTTTAAAAAGTATACTGAAATACGTGAGCTCCAAAATTCTCCTCGAAAGATACATTTCAAAAGATCCCATTTGCAAATGAGTGGCTTTTTTTGTTTACTTTCTCTATTGTTAATAACTGTTTTCTTACTGCATCTGACAAATTAATGGAGTACGTCCATAAATTACGTCACACTTTAAAGATGAAGAGGATGGGGTTTTGAAATTGTGGCGATCCATGTTAACATTTTTGAAATCCCACACTGAGTGTATGACGAAGGAAAAGAGTTTGAAAATGCAAATTTTTGCGCGACATAAGGGCCTGATCATAAACCACGTAGACTCATTTTTGCCAATATCACCCCCCCCCCCCCTACGTAGACTTTCCACCAAACAATTTTTTAATTTTTGTATGGAGCGTAGACTTTTGCCATACCCCCCTTCCCCCTAGAAAAGTCTACGTGGTTTATGAATTGCCCCTAATGTTTATTTAATGCAAATGACGGACCGATAGCCACGTAGACTCGTTTTTAGAAATCTCAGACCCTCTTCCCTCGTATAAGATCCACACATTTGGCAAAGTTATATTGACAGTAGACATTGACGAGAACTACCGTTCATTCCTCTTAAAGTCTGCGTAATTTGTGAAGGGACCCCTGTATTCAGTACTACCACATCGTTTAGATGTGATTCCAATAACATCGAAATAGAAATACTTTTCCAAGTCTAATGTACGATCTTTTTTTTTAATGGTTTCTCATCAAATATGAATTTTGGTTGTCAAAATAATGATATTTATGTTTACATTAATTGTTATGTTATTTATTCTCCGTGCGAGGAGTAACAATTATGATGTAGAAGGAGATGTTCGCTCATCACCATGAGGCACCAAGAGTGAACATTAATGTTTTTGGCTAGAATGAAAGATGTGAAGAGAAAGTGAAAGTTCCGTCAGAGTGCGGCAAGCAGGAAATCTAATAGATGTTTATTGAAAATTGAGCGAAAGGGCATGTATCCAATGGTACTCGAACCATGGACGTCAATCTTTGCCTAACATCCCACTGCGGGGTAGGTTGTAGCAACGGAACAAGTCCGCCACTTCAACAGGCAAAACTTGACGCATGGAAAGACGCTCATGTACCACTGTGGCTTGTATAGTTATTCTAGCGATCTATTGTGTGCACTCTGTTTATTGATGCGCACATGGGAGAGGAACTCTCTCCTTTTTTGGGTTTGTTTTGGTTCGCACCGACTGACGATAAACTGACTGACGCATCAATAAACAGAGTGTACACAATAGATCGCTGGAATAACTATACAAGCCACAGTGGTACATGAGCGTTTTTCCATGCGTCAATTTTTGCCTGTTGAAGTGGCGAACTTGTTCACTAACCTTTCCCCAACTATTCAACATCCCAGTGGTTTCTCGTGGAAGTGCATAGGATTTCTCGCCTTCCTTCAAAGCGAGTATCATGTCAACATGTTCCTTCCCATTCCCTACTTTAACAGCACTCGGGCACGACCGGCGCCGGTATTGCTTCATAATGAGTCGTCAGTTCTTACACATTGAGAATGCATGTTAGTTCCAATCATCTGTTGGTTCTTTCCAATCGCTTTTGCTTACTAAAAATATTTTGATTTAAAAAATGACCACGCCATCGTGTTTCTCACACCTTTTTACAGTGTGTCTCACAATGGGTGTCACTAAAACAAAATGCGATTACAGCAAATCAAATCAACAAACAAGTCAAGTGGGTTGCCATCCGGCGAAGATACAGGCCATTCTTCGCTTGTGATGAAATCGGGCAAATTTTCCGCGCACCACGCTTGTGCCTTTTTTGCCATGTGAGCTGGAGCTGAGTCCTGTTGGAAACAATATGGGTATTCCCATACAGCGTTGAAGCATGAGGAAGCAGATGGTTCTTCAAAACCTGCTCGATGTAATATTCAGTGTTGATTTTTACGTTAGGTTCTATGAAAAGAAGAGGAAATATTCCTTTTGGTGAAACGGTGCCTCATACCATGACTTCCGAAACATTCTGATAGCGTTCTACAGCTAGTTTATCTCTTGAAATATTGGAAGGCTTTTGCCATAAGCATGATCATGTTGTTGGCTATGACTTCCTGGCAGAGGAATAGCTTTTCATCCGAAAATAAAATCTCGCATTCACCGTGCCGAACCAAAAGATTTCTGCTTCTTTGAACCCTGGCTTGCTTTGGACTCTCCGTCAACCCGTAAACCCGTTGGTTCTTGTACGGCTTGCATTCCAGATCACGTCCGAGGAGCCTGTTCATTGAAGCAGGGGACATTTAAAATGGTTAGCTCAATTTACGGCCAGATACGGCCGGATTACGTATTATTCGCCCGTTCTAGTTGTATCTGATAAACTCAGTCGGCTGTTCTACTCAATGGGGATCTAAATTTTGAAATTTAGCTGGTCTATAATTTTACTATCACCCGTTACTGTAAGGGAGTTGTTTGAAGGTTAGTTATTGGTATGATCTATAACCAAATCATCTGAAAGCTCATCATTTTCATTATCTCTTCCACTCAGCTATTCTCAATGTAGGCTTCCCTAAGCAGTTTCTCCACAACCTGTGATAACCTACCTAGAAATTCACAATCTATCGATTGCAAATCACAAAAGAAATTCTCACCGCCTAACATGCAAGTGGGCGGAATGTTACAACTTGGAAGAATTGTAAAAGAAATCGAAAAATTAACCCCCTCAGATTTAATGCTAATATGCTGTTATGATACATTCACAAACTCATAACTGCATGTTATATTGTAATTTGAAAAGTGTACAGATTCATCAAACATTCTAAAATACTTTCGAACATAATCGCGAAAAAAAACATCTGATCACGGATAAAAATCAGTGCCCAGATCCGTGAACTGCAGTCATGAAATCGAGAAGAAGCAAAAATACACGGTGAACTGAATCACGTAATCGGGAACTAGTTCACGTTTTCGGGAAAAAATATGAAAACGTGAAGTAGTTCACGGTCCGTTTTCATTTTCGTGAACGCTTTTGTTTCTGTGATGTTTTTATTGTTATAGAGAACACATAAGATGTAATAGTTTACAAATTCGACAAAAATGGACAAAAATTGACGATTTTTTATAGGCTTACCTTCACTCGCACTGACGAAACTACCCAAACAGCATCAATCATAGTAACCCATGAGTCAGCAGACAAAATTTGACAGCTCTATCAGTAGAACTCTAACCGTAATGGCAAAAACAGTTCAAAGAACGGCACCCCACCGCGTCGAAAACGGACATCGTGCGTCACTTTGTGGATACGCCCGTTCCGGCATCCACAGCATCTTGGCACTTTTAGACAACAATCAGAGCATCGAAAGAAAGCCCGGTTCCGGACGGCTGAAAACCCTGATGCTGAAGACGAAGACCGAGGGGAAAGTGGCTACATCGCTGCGTTCGCTTGGCCGAGAGGTCGGTTCAACCGGCCAAACAGTGAAAAAGTACCTGGCGAAAATGAACATACATGCCAGGAAGCGGAAGTCGCGTCCACAGGTTTCGGAGCTGTAGGTAATGACGCAACGGCAGCGGCTGAATAAGATGGTCAACTCGATTTTCCCGGCGAATCGTGACGTAGAGGCGGTGATGGACGACGAGACCTATCTCACCCTGGACTGGCAGGGCACTTCGTATTTTACATCCCCCATGAAGGAAGTGAGCTCCGACGTGACGTTCATTTGACACACCAAGTTCCCCAAGAAGGTGCTGCTGTGGCTGACAATCAGCGAGAAGGGGATGTCAAAGCCGCTCTTCTTTTGCTTCGAATGCTTGCCGGAAGTTACGTCGTTCATCAGGAAATACCATTAGCACGGTATTCTGGCCTGATCTGGCGTCAGCCCACTAATCGAAGCGATCGTTGGAGGAGATGGAGCGGCTGAGACCAACCTGAAGCGTAAGATCTACTCCAACAATTTTGTCCTGAAAACTGAGGAGGAATTGATAAGCTTAAATAATTACCTTCCATGGGAAATTTATCAAAAGCAATTATGTGTCTTAGCTTGTTTTTTATCACCATCCGAAAAATGCAAACGCTACATTCTTCACCACTATAGGTCGTTTTAAAAGGTGCTTCTTCATAATGGCCCAGTTTTTTTTCTTCTGGGCGCAGCTTCGGAGTGTCTAGGAGGACAAATTTCGGACACCAAAATAATAGCAGCCATACAAAATTAACGGTATTCAACAAACAGATTGCTTTTTTTACAATAACTGAATTATATCTGCATCAGAAACAGTTGATTAAGATGTCAATCCTTCTTTCTGTAAAAGTCTTGAACTTCCTGTGGTACATCCGCCACCAGGTACCGTACGGTATCCTCAGATTCGCCCACCGTGGTGATTCTCTTGAATTCATCCGTATCATTTGCTTTCTTCTTAGTTTCGAAGCGTTTCCGCTTAACTAGCGCCCAGTACTTCTCTGTTGGACAAAGTTTTGGACAGTTTGACATCCGCCACCAGGTACCGTACGGTATCCTCAGATTCGCCCACCGTGGTGATTCTCTTGAATTCATCCGTATCATTTGCTTTCTTCTTAGTTTCGAAGCGTTTCCGCTTAACTAGCGCCCAGTACTTCTCTGTTGGACGAAGTTTTGGACAGTTTGGAAGATTGGCAGTTTTTGGCTCGTATTTGACCTCTTATTGACCTACCTTATAAAATTCCAAATCAGGCCAAAACAGAGCTAGATAGTCATGGCTTCTGATAAACGATAGCAATCGCTTTTGCAGACATTCTTTCTCGTACACATTCTCATTGATAGTGCCGGTAAAGACAAAACTTTTAGATTTTCGACCACAACTACATATGGCCTGATAGATTAAATACTTCTTCGGGACTTTGAATACCTCCTTTTTCCGGAAATGCTGGGCAACGACGTTCCTTTGCATTGCGGTATAAAAAGCCAGACCCGGAAGCTGTTTAAAATCTTGAGTTCATATGTTTCGTCAACCATTATGGTACAAGAAAATGTTTGCAACAATTTGGAGTATAGCTCCTTAACATGTCTTTATGTCTGGCACCTTTTTCACTTTGTACGCCTTCAGTTTTTGCTTTGCTTTACTTTTCGTACGCACACGGAAAGAAAATCCGTGCCCAGATCCGTAAACTGCAGTCATGAATTTGAGAACAATCATAAATACACCGTGAACTGAATCACGTAATCATTAACTAAATTACGTCTAACGGGAAAAATCCTTAAAAGGTGAATTAGTTTACGGTCCGTTTTCATTTTTGGGAACGCTTTTTTTCTGTGTATGATTTTCACTTCCCTACTTTGCGAGCAACATTTTGCACAGAAAGATTGAGATTGTTCCTAATAATGGCTACCACCTTCTTGTCAATTTGTCGGGAGCATAGTTTTCGATTTGTTCAGCTTTCAATCTTACAATCCACAGTCACGCGCGGATGAAATGATTTGCAAACACAAAACACGATACTTTTTGGTAGTTTTAGTTCCTTGGCAAGATCGCGTACCGATAAATTCGTAATTTGCAGCCGTTCGTACAAAATGCGTTTGAGCACTTCCACTTAATTCGACGTCATTTAACTGAATGTAACAAGAATGTTAACATGTTGCAGCACACAATAACGTTTGAGCGATTTTTGAAATGATTCATAATCTACACTGAAAGAAAGGTGTTAGAAAATTTAACGTGGACATGCCATAAACAATAGACTTCAAAGAGAAACATTACAATTTTTTTTTAAATTCCATTAGTGGGAAAAAAATCTAACAGCCAGTTATGAGTGTTTCAATAATTTCGTGTTCAGCTTTAAGTTTGTGATCACCAGTTTTCACATGTTGAAGATGTACATATTTAGTCCTAAGCATCATCTGTTGGTTCTCTGTGTATAATAATTACAGTTGATCTGACAATAACGCAATAGCAGTCTCTCGCGGTCAATCATGCTCATGCGCATGCCGATCGGATTAATCAAATTATTTTTTGGTTTAACGGGGAAAAAGGTCAATATAGGACAAATAACGTTGTTCTGTTCTCAACTTACTATTCATGTATGACGTATGATATGTACTAGTACCCATTATAGCACGGAAACTAAGTTCGACAGCAATTGGCTCTCCTCTCTATTAGACTTGATCAAGCTTTAATAACCACTAATTATCCTAATCATGCCATTGCATGAAGGGCCAAAACGGGTCGGGTGGATTGATAGGCAACATCACTTATACGTATTCACGGGGATATAAAGAATTTCCTTCCAACAACAAGATTGAACAATTGGCCAAAAGAGCAAGCCATCTAACATGAGGATGCTCCAACGAGCGGGGAAAAGAGCCCGCTCTCTATTCACAAACTGTTAGCAATGGGGAGTTGGCATTTCCACTCTCCCTATCCAGAGTGCTTCAATCGGGTGCCCTGATGATCCCTCTCATTCCCATGAATTATTAATATAATAGAGTATATATTTATGTAAATGGAAAATACTAAAAGCATTCGTATCTATTATATATGGTGTTGTAAAGTGTTCAAGTGTAGGGTTCTGTTGTTCACGATTAAGCACGTTTTCGTTCTTTTCAGCGATAGCAGCAACTTGCCAAAATCTTGATTTGAGATATTCTGTAAAAGTTTGTCAGATCTATTGAAATTTTACAAATTAACATTTATTTATTTACAAGTTAACAAATTAATTTACAGTTAATTTACAATTGAAATGGGTACTATTTGTTGCTTGATGCTGATTTGATAACAGTTATCCGCTTTTATTTTTGCTGGCCTTATAATTATTGTCCCTGAGTTAGGAAAGCAGAGATAATTTTATTGAAAAGGGATTAATGACAAATGGACACAAAGTAATGTTTTCTGTTCTCAACTTAGTATTATAAAAATACGTCTATACCCAACACACATTCTAGATTGTATAGCAATCTGTTCAATGAAGACTGATAAACTGGCTTATTTAGCTTTTGATGTGCTGAAATTATGTTCTGCCTTATTTTGAGTTATTTATATAGAGGTTTCTATGCCAGCACTAATGCACAAATTTGTATATTGTGTGGCAAATACAATTTCCAACTCGACAGATTTCCCCAACCGCACCGAGCATCGAACCTATAACCTCCGGGCTGGTAAACCACGATCTCACCGGCTTAGATATCTAAGGCATCACTCAAGGGCATCCGGAATGGTCTAGCAATAATAGAACTGTTATAGAATTTGAAGAAAATCACAGCTTCGTCCGTTCGTTTAGTTGTATTTTATATTAATTCCATCATCTGCATCGTGATACCCAATTTTCCGCTACCTTCGAAAATCCTATTAACTCTATACGCAAGCACGATTTATTTTTGCTTTCGTTACCTCAAACTCATAAACCTTTCCATTGATTCGATTAAATTTGTAGCATGGCAAAAAATAACACCATCGAGCACAAGACATCACTTTTCCACTCTCAGCAATTGCTTCCATTTTCATAGAAAAGCGGATTTACCAAACAGTGGATTACATCACATCGAACATCGATTTATTTTCAACTGATTCGGGGAAAAATATAACTCATCAGTAATAATAAAAAACGGCTTTAATCTGATCAAGGGTGGAGGGAAAATTTCGAGTTCACCGGAAAAGCTGAAATTGATGATGCTTCGATATTCAGGTTAGGTTTTCCGGTATAACAAATCCATATAAATAGGTATTATGCCATTAGGCCTGCTTTTTCAAAGTGAATTGGTTGAATTTGAATTTTAGTCTGCTCCGTGTAAACCGGTTGCTTCATCGATGGCCCTTGCATAACTTGTCCCTTCTTTATTCTACATCGATCAATCTAAATTCAATCCTTAATACCGGCAATATATATCTGACAGCTCGTTTCGTATATTTTAAACACGCACATCAATCTGATGCTCAAACACACACACTCACGCACGCACACACAGAAATTGTTCCTATGAAGATGCTGGTTCCCAAAGTGCCAGTCAACTGAAACCGAACGACCGAAATCGATGATGGTGTCCCACTTGCTTGCGAAGCTCCATGCATCATACTCCTCATCTCGTCCGGAGCGCTAACGATCCATCGGTGACAGAACCGCCTTACATCCATACACAAACGACAACAACGATGACACCCCTTCGGCGGTTTGTTTGGGAAGTTTGGGAGCGACAAGACAAGTGAATGATAGATTCTCTCCCGACCCAATTGCAGGCTGCGAAGAACGCCTCTTCTGCCAGCTTTGCCTCTTGTTCGGGAAACAGTTTATGAAACCAAATATGCAAAGGTCGGTACGTTCCAAATTTATCACAATCACAGCAGATGAGATTAATAGCCAACGGGGATGCTGGGGAATTAGTTTGAGCGATTCGTTTTGTTGGGTTTGATTTGACATCGGCCAGTGAAGTGGTTGATTTTTCGGAAGCAGGAAGGTCAATTAATGAATGCGTGAAGGGTTTTGTTCGTATTTACTGAAGAGGGGGAGCTGAGTAGCAATTTGGCCATGGAAGTATGTAGAACGCTCTATGGAACCGGAACAATACACTGTTGTTAAAAATATGTGAGTCCATCGAAACTATGGTACTCTATTGACGATTGGGGAGGGGTTTTGAAAAGGGCATTTTTGCCAGGCGTACCAAATTAACGTTTCCTCATTAATATTCCTACGGCGAGGGGTATTACATTTTGACTAGCACATTTCAAATGAACTCCGATCGAAATTTGAGCAGCTGAACGTTCAGTAAAACGATGACCTTACAGGTGCTGCAGAAAATAATGCGAAAATGCTTCAAACTTATATTGGTCAATAACAGCGACTCAACCTAATGTTGAAGTAATTTCAAATGATGTAGTTATAGAAAAAGTCTATTTCATGCAGAGTCCGCTTAATCCGAAGAAGCACCAGTACTTGCTCTTATGGGCGAAGTTCTGGAACTGATTTAGGTGGATTGGCTGATTTTGGCACCAGTATTTCGACCTCATGTACCTTATACCATTCCAAGCTGAAGCGGATGTTCGCACTAGTACAAGCAGGCCACGTATCAAAGGTCCAACAACAGATGCTGAAGATCGTCGGCTTTTGATAAACGCGTAGCGACCGCTGTTCTTGAATCATCGTAAGACATTCTTGAATCTGATAGCATGCCGGTAGCAGACGAAAGATTATAAGATTTGTCGGACACATGAATCTGTCTGAAAGGACCTTGCTAAGCCAAAGCCTCGAGAATGTTGGGCACCTTGCTTTGAATCACGGACAATGGGACTCGAGTAGACAAATTCCGTATACAAACTGCCAGCACCCTGTAAAGCTTGAATAGCTGCTTCAAGCACGTTTGATTTCGATCAGTCATTATGATACAAAAGAAAATACTCTATTTCACGACTTTGCGCTTGCAGTCCTTGAGCCCTGACTTTACTCTTTGAGCAAGTCCCGAACAGTTTAGCAGAGCCGACTATTTTGGCACAGAAAGATTGAGCTTTTTCTCAATAATGGTTGCCACCTTCTTGTCTATATGGAGGGGACATAATTTTTGACTTGATCCAATTCCAACCTTCCGAACCACAGTGAAGCGCAAACGATTTGCAAACACAAAACACGATACTTTCCGGTAGTTTTAGTTTCTAGGCAAGATCGCCTACCGATAAATTTGGATTTTGCTGCCGTTCGTACGAAATGGGTTTGCGCACTTCCACTTGATTCGACACCATTTTACTGAATGTAACAAGAATGTAAACATGTTGTACCACGAAATAAAGTGGAGAGTTTCAGCTGTCATATAAGTGAAACGTTTCAGCGATGGAATAATTCAAAATCTACACTGAAAGAAAAGTGACCGAAATTTAACGTGGACAGGCTTTCAGATAGACTAATCTGAACAGCTCAAACTTAACCAAACAGTTCAGCTGCTTAGATTTTGGTCAATAAAAAGATGTAAGAGCAAACGTAAAGTTAGAGAGATCAGATCAGTAAACTAATGGAATCAGATAACTAACATTTATTGCTCTGTAAGGTTCAGCTCTAACCTGACTATTTTGGCTATTTTGAAAACGCTGGACGTATTTCTATACTAATGTAATATGAAATATTCTGAATAGCTTCAAAACTCTTCACGTTTGTGTCTAAATTGTTTAACTTTCCACACCATAACATTAAATTACGAACATTCGAAAATGATATTTGGAACTTTTATTGCATAGAAGCTTAAACTTGAGGCAAAGTTGCAATTTGACAAACCGACATACAGAGAGACCAGTGGGAGCTTAGGATTTTCTCTTAAGTGAAACTCATCCATATACCCGTATGGACTACCACCATTGGCACTTCCTTCGTGAGGTGACCGAGCTCCTGGAAAGCTCAAGTGAAGGTTGCCTAGGATGCGGCTGGGATTCAACAGTGGGCTCTGTTGAATACCTATAAAAACCCAAATATCCGGAAGCAACTCTGTACAATCGACCTGGTGCCGCTTCCAAAGTACCTTTGCCCATCTTTTGGAGTGTCAACCGGCTCATCAGGATCGATGCCAGTAAGATCCTGATTATGGCATACGGTTCGCGACGCACACGGACAAGGCACGGACAACGGATCGGATTACGATATTGGGCTGACAGTGCTCCCTGAGTAAAGAAGGGTGATACCGACTTGAAACGGCGAGTAGGCTCATAGATTGCCTCCGTCCCGGTAAAACCTTGGCAGGCCTCTGGACACGTTCAGATCCCGTTCATCTTAAGTGATAAGTACTAGCCTCGGATGACCAATTCCCGACTTACGCCGATCCAGCTCTGAACACGATCCTCATAAGGGATCATGTCAACCCTTGAGTGGCCTCTCTAATTGCATAGATAACCACTGGATCAAGATAGGCGGGTGAAGATAGCGGACCGGAGGAAGACCCAGAAGAATGGAAACATTTGAAAATTCCAGTGTGATTGGAGAGGTAAGCGGAGCGAAGAAGGATGCGATTGCATTTGCAAGAAGTGGTAAGTTGTCGAGAACGCCGGTTACGCCTCTAGTACCCACAGCCAGTATCAGCAGTAGCATGATACAGAGTGAACAACCAGGTAACCAACGGGAGCTGGGGCTCCTGAATCGAGAGTTCATCCCGAGACACTACCCAGAACGACTCGCAACTAGGGAAGTCGAACTAGGCGGAGGTGCGAAAGATGTTTAACGAGCTCCATGATTTCGTAAATGACAAGTACAATGTGCACACCAAGACCAAGCATTAAGTCTGCTATTAAGCTGCCGAGCGGGTGCAGAAGGCGCTTTTGATGACAGCTGAATCCGCTGAAAAGGCTCTGATGGAAGCCGAGAGGCACGCTATGGCCGATCACGGGGAGACACTGAGGAGTCACCGGAATCGCTCAGAAAAAAGACTGAGGGACACGCCGGGAGTTCAGGAAGACCCTAAGAAACAGAAGAACGAGCAGCAGTCCGCCAGCGATCTGAAGGAGGATGGAAAAGACCCTAGTTGGCGCACCGTGGAAAGCCAGCAGGTTATGAAGAAAAAGCGAAAGGAAAAAGACGAAGAAAAGCAGGAACAGAAGAAGAAAGAAAAACGTCAGCCACCTCGGGAGAGATTCGAAGGTGATGCACTGACCATCGAAGCTAGCGATAAAACAACGTACACTGTTCAAAGTGAGGGATGCTCCGGAGCTGAAGGAGTTGGAAGAGAACGTGGGGAGGACAAGACGCACTCAAAAAGGAGAGTTGCTCTTCGAATTGAAGAAAGACCCTTCGGTTAAGAGCTCTGCCTACCTTGAGCTCGTTGCTAAATCCTCGGGCAACGTGGCAAACGTGAGAGCTCTGTCACAAGAAGCAGTGACCGAGTACAAAGGCCTGGAAGAGATCACGAGAGAAGAAGAACTGAGAACAGTGCAACCTTGTAGGGCTGGCGACAATCCGAGTACGGGAGGTGGTAGAGCCGTAAATTAAGTTGGATGGTCAGTATGCTTGCTGAAAGTTGCTCCCAGGTTACCATGCAGATGGAGAGGTGCTTCAAATTCATGGATTCCTGTCACCAGGCAAGGAACTGCGAAGGCCCTGAAGAGTCGAAGCTATGTAGGAACTGCGGGGGAAGTGCCAACGTTGCTAGGGACTGTACAAAGCAACCAGGGTGCATGCTCTGCAAACTGGAAGATGGAACTGACCACATGACAGGTGGCTTTAAATGCCCGGTGTATCAAAAAGCAAAGGCAACCCAACAATGATAAAGTTCACGTAGGTCAACCTCAATCAATGCAACACTGCACAGCAACTGTTGTGGCAGTCGACAACGGAAACGCAGTGTGACGTCGCAATTATTGCGGAGCCGTATCGTGTCCCGTACGGCAACGGCAACTGGTTGGCAATACTGGTCATGGGCAGATTCCCCATCCAAGAAGTAGTCGAGAGCTTATTCGAAGGTTTCTTTATCGTCAAAATTAACGGTATCTTCGTATGTAGCTGTTACGTACCTCCGAGGTGGACAGAGAAACAGTACAGTCGGATGCTGGATGCGCTCACCGACACTTTGGTTGGATGACAACCGGTTATCATCGGAGAAGACTACAACGCTTGGGCTGTGGAAAAGGGGCAGCAGACTGACCAACACAAAAGGGTGCAACGAGGGCCTTGTCAGTACATTCCGTAAAGATGGCTGCGAATCCATCATCAACGTCACGTTCTGTAGTCCGTCGCTGTTGGAAAACACAAACTGGAGGATCAGCGAAGAGTACACTCATAGCAATCATCAGGCGATCCCCTATTGTATCGGTTGGTAAACCCCCACGGTGTTGAGGAGGTCGAGATCTTGCAAGAGGAAGTAGAAAACAAAGGAATTCGACAAGGACATCGTCGTTGAAGCGTTTTGAGCAGAAATTGCTTCAAACAGCTGTGCCAAGAAACTGATGCCAATCACTGGGGTAACGCTTGTCGGATAGTGATGGCGAAAATCGAAGGTCTAGCGACACCGAGTGAAATGTGCCTGATTAAATTGAAGGTAATCGCAACGAAGCAGGAGAAGCACGCACCAGAGATATTCACATCTCAAATGAAGAGCTGCGGGAAATTGCAATGGTTCTGAAGTTGCAAAGAGCTCCTGGTCCGGATGGAATACCCAACGTTGCATTGAAAAACGCGATCATGGCGTTTCCAGACATGTTCAGAACGGTGTTCCAGAAATGTCTGGATGAAGGTTGCTTTCTGGACAGATGGAAGGTCCAGAAGTTGGTGCTGCTGTCGATCCGATGGCACCGTTGCGAAGCTGTTTCAGGAACTCATTGAACGAATCCCCAACCAAATCGATGTTCACGGCCTTAAAAGGTAACTGACTAACAAGTTCAAGAGGGTTCCATGGTATGATTCCACATCTTCTGAAGGCTGACATCAGAATGCGACTTGTGTTTCGGGCCTTCGTCAGGGCTTCCGAGTCTGCTTTTAGGATATTTTGCTTTCTTTGAACCTTCACGGGATATACGCTTCCCAGATTCTTTCACCACTTTCGCTTTATTGGTCCGAAGAACGCGACGTCCAACGGGTGTGTCAGATAAGTTTCATTCGGTGGCAAGTAAATTTCAACATCCTTCGGACACAAACGTTAGGAAAAATTGCCTCCGATTAGCACAATCAGTGCTTTCAAATGCCTCGTTGCTGGCAGAAAGGCGTTTTGAATCAATCTTCAAAAATCTCCTCGTCGAACCAGCCAGAAGCACTTCGGTAGTAACGCGTTGCAAGAGTTCCATAGATGCTGTGCCTTAAAGATCACGTATATTGGCAACAGCTTTCAGTTTGTAGTGCTATCACGGATTTGGCCGACTTTACTGTAGTTCCTCTCGTTTTCAAAGTATTTCAAACCACACATACATATGGCAAGCTTCTTCCCTTGATCGTCCGACAGGATCGTCCCATCCAACAGTTGTGCGTGCAGGAAACGCTGAAGTGGAAGACAGAGGACAAGGTGGTTTTCAGGCCACTGTAATATTACCTGATACACAATATCTCTCCAACGTTCTCAGTTTATGGCGGCTCCCTCCAATCCCGTGCGCACCTTGTACTCCCTAGACCTTGCTCCACCTGGTATAACCATTAACGCCCAGCGGCTGTGGATTCGTCCAGATTTGACCACCTTACGAATACTGGGCAAACTGCACGAGCTCATGGTTCATCCTCCGCATGCAGACTCCGTTCTTCTGCACTCCGCCAAAGACGGTTCTTAACACCCTTTGCTCAAGAACGCCGAGTGCTCGCCAGTTCTCCTCAAGCATTGTCCACGTCTCATGCCTGTAGAGAACAACCGGTCTTATTAGAGCTAAGTCTTTTTGACCGCAGTTGCTGGTAGAGCCCGTATTAGGCATGACTTCCACAACTTTTAATACACCTCCTGATGTGTGATTTCAGCACGAGTTGTTGATGTTGGCACAGTCAGCACAAACTACAGAAATCTAGATATTCATAAAAATGCATTCAAATCATAAGCAAATATCCTAATTCCCTAACCCAGAATCGGTATCAAATGGCGTTATCATATGTTCAGAAGGATGAGCCACTGTAATTGCACATCCGCTCTAAGCAGTCCACAGACTGTACGTATTCCTTAACTCCTTGGGGTGGTGTTTCTTAATGAAGGCCGTAACCTCGTGCTGTACACCTCCACGTTGACCGCAAGTTCCTGAAAAAAAGAAGAACGATTTTGGCATCCCCTTCTCACCGATTGTCGGCACACGAGGACCTTCTTCAGGAACTTCGTGTGCTAGATGTCTTTCACGTCGTTGCTCCTCTCTTTTCTGAGGAACGTGGAATAGCTGATCCCCTGCCTGTCATTGCCGTCGAGCATCAAGTACGTCTAGGCATCCATGATCGCAAACACGTTGCACTTCGCCGCTGCTTTTGGGTGGCCGCTTGCGCTTCCAACATGGTTGGCCGTGACTTCCGCTTCTTCATGGCGATGTTCATGCTGGTCAAATACTTTACGGTTGCACCAACCTCCCAGTCCTAGTTGCCGTTTTTTGTTTTGGCATCAAAATATGCGTTTTTCTTCGTTTTGTTTTCGTACAATGCAAGAATGTTCTTACTGTGCTATAACAAATGCTTCGCGCTTTAAACACTTGAGCGTGAGGCATAAAACACGAAGGTAGCTTCTTAAAATCAGTTTCGTTACAGAAAACAATGAATCGATATGTTTGTCCTAACTATGATTTCGTAATATAAACGAAATTTAATTCTCAGTGTAGCAATTCGTGAATAACAGGCGGGCTCTTCTCTCCACTTATTGGGAAGTCCCAACGTATGATGACTTGTTTCACATTCCCAAGTAACATTGCCAAAACCGTCCAGCTTTTGTAAGTTTTATTAAAGTTTTACGAAAGCCACTAAAAAATCAATTTGGTTTTATTATGACAGCAAGAGATGCCAACAGGTTTCAAATTTTAGTCAAGTTTATGAGCACCTACACAGCTTCTTTACAAAGATCTTGAAACTTTGTCTTCTAAAATTCCTTTTACTCCTATCAAAGGTTTTATTTTGACTTTATAAAGTCATAAAATGCTATTTTGAAATGCCGTTTTAGGACTCATTCAGATTATCTTATTATGGTCAGTTGAAAAAGCATTTTAAAACCATTTTGCCTCTAGTAAATGCATTAAACGTCTAATTGATCAGATAGTTTTATAGTGGCTATTGCGAAGATAAATTGGCTTTTTGGCAAAACTGTGATTTCTTGCAATTGCCATATTGAAACATATGAAATAACTGAAATGTGGAAAAATAAATACATCAAATTTTAAATTTTATAACAATTGAACTGTAGATCTGAGACCAATTTTGGTATTCGTTTGGATAACCTTATTGAATTCCAACAATTTTCAGGAGTTTCATGATTAATTTATCGAATATATTTCTTTCAATTTTGGTTTTGTTGTTGTAAACTCGCATAATTTTCGAGGCGCATTAATTTTCAGCTCTTATCGAGCCAAAATTCACCATAAAATTAAATGCGCATATAATTTGGAGCATGGTACGCTGTGAAAAAATTTAATTTGTTTTGGATATTTAGCTATGAAACAAAGTTTCCCGCAACGCTAGAACTTTTTTTCCTAGATATTATTTACTGGTTAATAAATCAGAAGAGCACAGAATCGAACAAAGCGGAACAACAAAAAGCAACCACGATATCGCCGTAAAGTTTGACAGCTGTGGCCAATTGGCCCTATGCTGGTTTTGAAGGCGGCCAACAGGTTTTATGATGGTTCTCAAGTGGTCATAACATCTTTCACTAGAACATTATCAAAATCTGTATGGTTTTATAAAGGTTTTGTTAATTTGTTTTCACAACCGTCTATAAAGTGGAACACTTTGTACATATTTCGGCTTTAAAGATGCATAGAGGACACATACCCTACCTTATCTTTGCTAAAAAAGACCATACTGTGATTTTTTGATTATTTTATTCTCAAACACAGTAAATAAAAAAGTTTTGTTTCCTTCTCCAGTTCTCGAACTGTTCCCTTAACAATACTCATAAGCTTCTGCACAGTGCTTTTTCCTACCATTTTCAGCACTCTTGAACAATCTAACTTAAATTTTTCAACACTATCCGCTGGTTTCATGTGTTTTCTCAGCCCAGAAGGCTTCTATACGGTGAATCTCTGGGCATTTTTGGGGACCGTATCTCCTTTGGTACAAATATGACATATGACATATGACAGATTCAGTCAGTTTGGTGCTTCATTTTGGGTGTTTCTACTCCCGACGAGTCTGCAGGACCATTTTCTGTTCGGTACGCAGTCGCCGAAATACTTAGCTTTTTCGCCACATCTCGGAATGATGCTGAAGGACGACGCTTTAAATAGTCCTGTCGAGAGTCATCGGGAGTTTTCTACACCGTCGAATCTACGAAAGAGCACTGTTGTTGATACTTCCGTAATGTGATTTGAACTGCTCCAACGCTTACACCTTCTTCCTTGGCCAATTTTCTGACCGAAAGACCATTGACGGTGCACTGTTTGTGCCCAATCCGTTTGCTTTCCTGAGAAGAAAGACCACGCATTTTCAAACTTGCATGCTAAAAATTAAAAAAAAAATGGCTTGAATGTTAGAAACAGGACGCAGCAAGTTGGTTGAATACTGCATGGTTGAATCCAACAGCCCAATCCCAAGTAACAATTTCAGTTCTATTCCAGCCGTATAGCACTCCTCCTAGCTTTGTTGATGAAACTACATTCAAAACTGTTTTGTCCTCCAGCACCTCCTCTTTGCATCTTTAAAGCCAAAATGTGAACAAACTGGACCACTCTTAGACGGTTGTGAAAACAAGTTAATAAAACCTTAATAAGACCATAAAGATTTTGAAAATGTTCTAGTGAAAGTTGTTATGACCACTTGAGAACCATCATAAAACCTATTGGCCGCCATCAAAACCAGCATAGGAGCAATTGGCCACAGCTGTCAAACTTCACGGCGATATCGTGGTTGCTTTTTGTTGCTCCGCTTTGTTCGATTCTGTGCTCTTCTGATTCATTAACCAGTAAATAATATCTAGGAAAAAAAGTTCTAGCTGAAAATTGTTGGAATTCAATAAGGTTATCTAAACGAATACCGAAATTGGTCTCAGATCTACAGTTCAATTGTTATAAAATTTAAAATTTGATGTATTTAAACCCCACCCCCCACCCCCCCGGGTTGCGCCACTGGTCGGCGAGAATGGGTGAACAGAATGCCCTATTTGGTGTACAGAACAAAAAAAAATTGTGGTAGGGAGCATCTAGTCTAAGAAGGTTAAGTGATGCTCCATTTCTCTTCAAATGGTTGGGACTTAAGCATTAACTATAGTCCTAGCTCCCTATGGCTTTTGGTTATAGCAAAGAGCTGCCTTGGGTATGACAGACTCTAAGGGATGAGAGGGAAGTGTTGATTAGATGTCTACTTAAGAAGATGATGAAAACGCATGCTACCTTCATAGACATCTGTAGTTGAAGATTGGATGGGATTATGTCTATTTATATGTATGTACACCGTGTTCAATATATTCTCACACACTTTTTCCTTGCATTGGTGTCATGTAACTACTTAACATGCTTCACGTATGTGTTGGTGTAGTTTTACACTGTGTTTATACAAACGCTTTTACGTTATGTCCAATTGTTTTCATTCAGTGTTTATCTTTTACCAGCGATGAAGGAGTTTCGTGTTGTGGTGATGTAATAGTTTTTGAAAGGTGGGGCGCTCTTCAGAATTTGACCTGGCGATTTTTGAACCATCCGAAGATGTGACACATGTTCGTTGGATGACCGGGACTGTACACGTACGATTGTTAAAGTGGTCAGGAAACGGATTAGACAATGCTCGTGATTCCTCGGATTCCAAGCTTTCAAGAAACGTAATGTTCACGGAGTTTCGGAACCTTCCAAGCAGAAACGACTTGAAAGAGCAAGTCTGCTTTTTTCGCGGCACGGAAGAATTTATCCTTTCCAACGAAAAGTTATTCGTCTTGCAACAATCCCACAATGTCCAGAACGACAGATTGTGGGCTCTCTCTTCGAGAACTGTTCCAGAGAGTGATAGGAATATTCCACGGTTCCAAAGTGCTGTGTCGGTGATGTTTTGGGGAGGAATTTGCAAGCGAGGCAAATTACCACTGGTTTTCATCGAAAAAGGCGTTGAAGTGAATGCCGTTTATTATAAAACGGAAGTTTTGGAAAAAGTTGTCAAGCCATATGTACAAGAGGTGAACGTGTTTCATCAGGACGGAGCGCCATCGCATACTGCAAATCTTGTTCAGAGCTGGTGCCGAGAAAATTTGACCGACTTTTTGGACAAGAATGAATGGCCTCCCAGTTCACCGTATCTGAATCCCTTGGATTATTTCGTATGGTCACACATGCTGGCGAAAGTAAATGACCACAGCACGTCTAATATGAACCAATTCAAAACCGTAATCAAACGAATTTGGGACGAAATGCTGATGGAAGTCGTGCGTGCCACCTGTGACGATTTCGAAAAAAGTCTGGAGCTGGTCAAGAAGGTTAAAGGCGGTGTTATTCCAAAACATATGCTGTAGATGATCAGTATTATATTGCAATATAATGGGTAAAGTTATCAATACAATCTGAATTATCGATTTGAAACAAATAGAGTTTTATTTTGTATGAGAATAAATTGGACACGGTGTACATCCCGTTACCCTATTGGAAATTTCCGGAACAGTCTATATATCAAAAAGCGTTAAAGGCGTTTATTTCACTTTAATAAAATAGAATTTAATTTTGTAAATAACGTTTGAAACCTTATGAAATGATTGCTCTTTCACCTTCAGTTCTTTGGCATCAAATTAGCGTTACAACGATCAGACAACAAAAAAAACGATTTTAAAATAATTTCTTTTTTCATCACGATGAAACACGATTAAAGTGCAATGAATGTGCAATTATCCGTCATTTTCCTGGCCAGCAATTTATCATGACAAATGTGATAACAGCAGTAATAGCTTCGACAATATTCCATCACGATAAGAACAAAAAACATAAATCGATTTACTTGTCACATCCTCCGTAGAATCGCGTGTGACACGGGTCAGCATTTTGCCCTCCCCTCCGAGCAAATATTTTAACATTGCCTTTGTCGGAGGCAATTTTTTTTTCGTGCTTTCAATCACCATTTTCCCCGTTCCTCACTTTCACCTGCACGCACTTTGCCGGCCTCATCCATCTTGCGGTAATTTCTCTCATCCGGCACGGCACGACCCGATGCGACGTGCCGTGCTCTACTGACTCAGTCGCTCAGTAACTGACAGACAACTCCCTCCCCCTGGAGGGTGCATTGCAGTGAAATTGTGTGAAAGTAATGTGCTAAGGGCCAAGGACTTTCGCCGCCGCGGCGCTGTCACTCATCACATCATCGCTATGACGGTTTACGATCGGCGGACGCCTAGCCTACTGTGAGGCGCGGCATTTGGGCCGACCGATGATGTGAGGAAAAAAATGACAGCCAATGGAGTTATAAAAATTGCATGAATAATGCACCGATTTTACGCGCCCAGTTTCCATCGTCGTCATCTTGGTGTTGAATTGAATATGATACTCGATGTGACAGGAACACGTAAGCCTTAGTGTCCCACCCGTCTACCGTCAGGCAGTGGACGGATAGTGGCAAAATTTCTAAATTTAATTCCACGCTGTGATGGATGCATACAGCTTCTACATACTGCTCGATTCATATGGGGAGGCTGTGGAGCGGTACATCACAGACAGTTACTAGCAAATTATTAATAATAAACGTTTCACTTCGGACAAATGGGTGCACTTTATGGAGGTAACGAAGTAGCAGCAGCTGAAGCGGAGGGGCGTTTTATATGGCGCGGTAAATTTGTTTAACAGCTAAACAACAATAACAAAATAAGAGCAGTTGTGACAGTTATGATGGCGATTCTGGGTTAGGAGCTAGAAAAAGTTTCGAAACTTGTTGAAATCAAATTGTGTCAAACATGATACTTTCTATGCATGCGCTTGTATGTTTCTCGATATCTTCACAAACAACCAATGTCCGTGGGCCCACACATAACAAACACGAAACTCTAAAGAAACCAATCTACTCTTTCATGTGGTTCAAACTTGTTTCTGTTTTCCCAGAGCACATCTTCCGCTTCAACTTGTACGTTTCTCTGATTTATCGAGTTCAAAAACAAAACCGCTTGTTCTATGCCGGCTCGACCATATTGATGAACCCAATTGCGTTATCTTCGAGACAGCTCCTTTCCTGTCTGCCTTGCACCCGAACCAATCCTTTACTGACTACTCGAACAGAATAAAAAAACACCACATCCCTAGCTCTGATAACTCAAATATTGGCAAGGTTACAACTCTCCTTGTTCTGCGTCCCTCCTCGTGGCATCAGCTGAGGATAATCTGGAGTGAAACCCCAAAAATATTGACAAACACACACAAACACACACACATTTTCAATTCCAATCACGTCGCCGTTCGAAGGCCAGGAAAGGGATAATCCCCTCTGGGTTCGGAGATGGCGCATTCTTGGAATTATATTGGCTTTGTTTTCCCACGCCCGCGTATTTGATGCCAAACGGACGCTGACAGGCGTCAAGAGAGGAGACTCTTTTCTTCCTGCCCCAGGAAGGTCAATGTCGATGATGATGATGATGATGATGATGGAGACATGGTGGCGCGGGTCTAGATGATGGAAGCGTAAATTCTATACCCCCTCGAGGGATCCGGTGGTAATAAAGGGATAACGCAGCTGAACAACCACAACAAAGACCACAACATCCGGAAAACCACAAATTTTCCGGTACCTAGCGCCAGTTAGCAGTGTAAACAGAGCATAAAATGCGGCTTCGTTTGCATTGGGAGCGATTCATTGCGGGTGATTGGTCTAGTTTGTTTAGGGTAGAGTGGGATGAACAATTTTCAAGGGTTGACCGCTGGGCTTTGGAGCACTCGATTTTGGATTTGGAAATTACACAAGGAGTGTGAATCAATATTACTCAATACATCGGAAAATTAATCCTGCTCAGAAACTATATTCGAAGTCGCCCTCCAGATGCAATTCATTCGGAAGCAATGTGTTAGAGTTCCAGCATTTAGATTATCAGTATTATGGTTGCTCAAGGGGTTAGCAGAAAACAGAACGTATCATCCATCTGAATTAATCTACATTCTGGTGAATATAAAAACTGAAATTCGATCGAACTTCAAATCCTTGATCGAATCTAACGTTTGCATTTGAAAAAAGGGGACTTCTTTTCGGAAGGTGATAAAAAATAGCTAAGACAGATGGTTTTGATAAATTTCCCATCAAAGGTAACTATTTAAGCTGACTAGCAGAACAAATTCTACGCCCTTGTTAGTGGCCTTCCGACAGTTAACCGGAACATTCGCCATGGCGGACGAAAAAATGCGTGTAGACATGTTTTTGAGTTCTTTCTTCGTTTTATTTATCAATTCCTCCTCAGTCACGACAAAATTGTTGGAGTAGATCTTACGCTACAGGTTTGCTCAGAAATTCTCGATGAGACGCAGCTGGGTGACGTTGGGCTAGTTCACCGACTTGGGTACCACCTACTAAACCGCTCCATCTCCTCCAACGGTCGCTTTGAGTAGTGGGCCGACGCTACATCCACGTCTTCGCCCTTATGGTATTTCGTACTATAAATTTCCCCGTTCACGGCCAGTCCGAAGCGAAAGAAAGGCGACGTTCCATCCGACGTTTGACGTTCCATTCCCGCTAATTGTCAGCCACAGCAGCACCTTCTTGGGGAACTTGGTGTGTGAAATGAACTTCACCTCGGAGCTCACTTCCTTCGTGGGGAAGTAAAATACGAAGTTCCCTGCGAGTCGTTGCCATCCAGGGTGAGATAGGTTTTGTCGTCTATCACCATCTTGTTCAGCCACTGCCGCTGCGCCGTTGCCTGAAGCTCCGAAACCAGTGAATGCGACGTCCGCTTCCTGACATGTATGTTCATGTTCGCCAGGTACTTTTTCACTGTTTGGCCGGTTGAACCGACCTCCCGGCCAAGCGCACGCGGCGATGTAGCCACTTTTTCCTCGGTCTTCCTCTTCAGCATCCTTTGGAGTTTCTTGTCGGTCAGTGTCGTTGGCCGTCCGGAACCGGACTTTCTTTCGATGCCCTGATTGTTGTCTAATAGTGCCAAGATCCGTTTTCGACGCGGCGGAGTGCCGTTCTTTGAACGCGCACACTTTTGAACGGAGTTGCTTCACTGTTTTTGCCATTACGGCTAGAG
Source organism: Aedes japonicus (assembly GCA_034211315.2). Classification (NCBI taxonomy): domain Eukaryota; kingdom Metazoa; phylum Arthropoda; class Insecta; order Diptera; family Culicidae; genus Aedes; species Aedes japonicus. The sequence continues at coordinate 116,061 of JASCZW010001457.1, forward strand.
TTCGACTGATAGAGCTGTCAAATTTTGTCTGCTGGGTTACTATGATTGATGCTGCATGGGTAGTTTTGTCAGTGCAGGTGAAGGTAAACCCATGAAAAATCGGCAATTTTGATCCATTTTTTTAAATGCAAATGTTATGGTTATGAAAGGAATGTGGTTCAGAGCTGGATTCAATTTGAAATGATTCTGTGAGCTGAAAAGAGATGTAATGCAGTTCTACTCAACATCTCTTTTTGTCTCCTGCTCAGCGCACGTCATGCATACACGGCCACGAATTTAAATTCAATTTTGAGTCGTTTTTGACTCACTTTTATCAAAATTGGAAACACTCGAATATGAGTAAATGTTATTGGGATTAACAAGTCGACATATCCAAAACACCCATCTGAATTAAGTCGATGTATTGAATATGTCAACTTGGCAAATCTAGTTACATTTACTTATATATGAGTAATTCTGTTATTGGCGAAAATGAGTCAAAAACGACTCAAACTGAATAAACTTGATGGCCGTGATTCTGTAGGCGAAACTCTTCGGGAAAAAATCAAATGACGGCTTTTTTTTGCACCGATATTTCAGCACGGTCAGCATCGGGTGAAAAAGGGAAATTCTCATGTTGGTAAGTCAACTTTGACGCCAGCTGTAGTCAAAACCACTTGATGGAAACAGTTCAAATTTTGTCCACATGATTTTCTATACTTTTAAAGGCTACGAAGAAATTTTTAATATGCTACCTAAACTTTTCATAGAAATACGGGTTTTTGAAATTGGTATGTCCAATAATGATTGTTTTCACATATTTTATGATATCACATATTTTATGAGTGTATATCTCGTCAAAATGACATAAATTCTTCTACTATGTCATCCATGGATCGTTTGCAATCCAAACGGCAGGTCATTGAACGTGTGGTGCAAAATGTATTGAAATAAAACTTCCCATCTCAGGACATGACTACAGACGAGCGCTTGATATATTATCGAGGTAGGGTAACGGGATGTAATGTTAGCCTAGCTCCTTCATTCGGTCTATGTACCAAATGTGTCATTAATTTAGCGATAATCAACAAAATCATGTTGCTATTAGGATGACCGATGTAATCCGAAGCAATTGAGACAATATTAATCAACTTTTAGTTGTTCACTTCCGCATAATTTTCAATTTATTTATCTTTTGGGGCATCTTGATTTCACTGGTTAAGCTGAACCGATGATCTACACGATCTTCAAGTGATCAAAATTTGGCTTGATTGAATCGATAAAGCAAGTAATGCAGTCTAGACGTACAGAAAATAGTTACAAGTTACAAACTAACTGTTCACATAGCTGAAATAACAATGACTTTACAAAAAAATCGTAGACCCAATGTTGGGGACATATATTTTTGTATGTTCCCAACTATGGCCTGTTGTATCAATAACGTAATAAAAAGGTTGTTGCTGGTAAAATTTCAAGTGGAAATGCATGAATTTGCGGTTGTTTATATTAAAGTGGCTCATCTAAACACAAACCGAAGGAACAAATTTCTGCTCTATCTTGTGGTAGTATTGTATAGTGAATTATAATGTTTTCATTATTGAATGGCTGATAAATCATATATGAACATCACATAAGTGTTTCGAGGCAGTTTTACTTTAGTTTGTTTTGTGAAATGTTGCATTAAGTAAACCGAATACAGCGAGCAACGCCTTAATTCATAAAATAAGAAAAAAAAAAACCGTACAAAGACTGCATTTTGTAATAAATCCATTGAATGGGACGAAGTTGCATCCATGAATAGACCCAATTTAGTGCCCATAGACCGACATTAAATCCATATCCCCCGATCATTTCTGACTATATAACAGGAGTTGTGTAACTTTTCGAGAAACATGCTACCAAATGTCTTATCAAACATATCTTAGCAAGTGTCTAACTAGTTGAATCTCACTTACAACTTAAAAACATTATGAGTTATGATAAAAAATGTAACCGCTGACTGCATATTAGGATGAGTCAAGGGACACATACCCTAGATGCGGTTTTTGCATCTACGTGAAAAGCAAACTTCGTCGATACGGCATCAACATGTGGAGCGCAGTCGATCGTGTGAGCTCCATGCTGTGTGATTTTGACATTTCTGCGAGTAGACTGCTGAACATTTTTTTAGTTATGTAAAATCGTCATGATGCGCTTTTCAAGAAAAAATGAACAAGAAGCCTAAACAGCAGCAGAGCAAACGGGTCACCCTTCTCTTTTTAACTTTTGTAACTTTTCATTACAAAGTTTTGAACAGGAAGAATGTAGACAGTATTTGAAAAACAGACCAACAAAAATTTTAAGGATTGGTAGGTCACACAGTAAGGTTTGATTCACGTCTCATTGGACAAAAAAGACCGGAACAATGTCCCTAACACGTCAGTCATTTTCACTTTGATTGTTGTTTTTTGTTCAGGTTGAAAAGTTGCCAATAGCTCGAGGCATTCACTCCAAAACATAGCCAGGTGGAACCAAAAAGGCCAGAAATAACATAATGTTAAAAATCAAAAAATTGCACAGTTACATGTTACGGTTTGGTTCAGTTCGAGAAATGGCCACATCCTCCGGAACGTCCAATTCATGGAATTTGATACGTCACATGATACGGTTTGGTTCAAAAGTGACCACATCCTCCGAAACATATAATTTGCAAACTGACCATGTGAACCCAAGAAAGCCAAAAATGCTCGAAATGGCCACCAGTTACCTTTTTTTGAAAAATCATGAAGTTTGATACATCACATGATATAGTTTGGTTCAGGTCAAAAAGTGGCCACATGCCTTGGGGCATCCAATCCGGATCATGGTCCGATACTTTCATAGTGTCCAAAGTGGTCACAGGACATTATGATTTTCGGAACAACAGACGCAACTAGTGGCCAATGCTTTTGTGAAATTGTAGCTTCCTTTCACCGTTTGGCTCCCTTGCCTTGGACCGGATGATTGTACAACCCTAGATTCAACTGACTTGATTAGTATGGATTCCATCACTTAGATACGACGTTGCAGGAATTCCAACATTTCCATCAACGAATCTCTCTCCTTAGTTGATGACTGTTCTTCCCATGCTCGACGAGTTGCCGGATCAAGACGACAAGACAGCATGTTGACTAAAAGCAGATTCTTATAAATTTCGGGATCAACTATATCACGAGGAATAAATCCAGATAACATCACTAATTGCCAAATGTGGTGGAGCGGCCCGGATTGGTTGCAGAAGAGCCACGAACAGTGGCCAAAGCAAGGCTCAGTATCTACCTAAGAAGGAGAACAGGAGCGGCGACGATACGTAACAATGAATAGTGCTTCACAGTACGAAGAGTTCAACGTCTGGTACATCAAAAAATTTGATTCTTATTATGATCTGTTTCGCCGTGCTGCTTATTGGCTACGACTAATAGACCTACTCAAGCTACCAAAAGAAAGAAGAAAGAAACCGGAATCCTTGACGACAATTGAAATGCGCAGAGCCGAAGGAGTCCTTATTAAAAGGGTACAAATAGAATCCTTCCCGGATGTTTCTGAAGTGAAGGCCTATGTTTCTCTGTTTATTTGCTTCTGCACCAAGGCAGTACACATGGAGCTGGTGACAGATTTATCGACGGAACGCTTTCTTCAAGCACTGAGACGATTCATTTCACGTCGTGGAAAACCTAGCGATATTTTTCCCGATAACGGAACTAATTTCGTTGGAGCACGAAATCAGCTGAAGGAGTTGGTCAGTTTTCTAAAAATCCAAGGACATCGGGACAAGACCACCAAGGAGTGTAATGAAGAAGGCATCCAGTGGCATTTAAACCCTCCTAGCGGACCCATTTCGGAGGCCTCTGGGAGGCTGCTGTACGATCTGCGAAAAAGGCACTTGCTAAAGGTCATGGGCTATCCTTCTGAGTTTTGAAAACATGAACACTCTGATCACTCAAATTGAGGATTGTCTTAATTCGCGACCCTTAACGCAATTGACGGAAGATCCTGAAGACTTAGAACCATTAACGCCGGGGGGTTGGTTATTTGACGTGTTGTCCGTGAAAAAATATTGACGAAATAAGGCTTGAATAAGAAAATTGTTCGCGCCAAAACAATCGATTACCACAACGGATTCTGGAATGTCTCTGGAACCATATTCCGGAATTCTATCTGTATTGTGTTTTTAGAAATTACATGAATACATTCCGATCCAATGAAACTTAGAACACCAAAATCGGTTGAAATTACACCAAATTAAAGCCGATTGAAGAAATAAATGTTGTAACAAAAACTATGTTAGTTTCGCAAAGTTTAATAAGTAAATGAGAACATTTACTATTACTTGAAAAAAATACATAGTTCATAATCATCTAACACCCAGCCGATGAGGCTCCGCTCCCGTAGAGAATAGCTAAAGCTGAAAATGAAGACCAAGATCATCGTTCTACCCCTTAGGCCGAGAGGTTGGTGGAACCGGCCAAATGGTGAAAAAATGCCTAGGCAAGATGAAATTTATAATACGAGATATCACTTGGTAGCCTTTCAGTACGTTCCAATCATTCACCAACCGGCTGCACAGGCTGTACGGTCAGCTGGCCATACCTGATCTGGCTCTGAATATGACATGCTAATGAAGGTCAATTTTAACTGTCGCATGGCCTTCCTGCTTGCATAGACAACCATGGGATCATTATAGCGACTACACCATTGGGCTTGTATAACGGCTGAAGGGGGGCCTTACAAAATGAAGGTTTAGTGCCTTCGATGGCGATCGCGTTCGCCAAAGATGGCCTGATTAAATCCCCGTCGAGCAGGGTCGAGAGGCACTTTTGATACGGGCGGAACACGGCTGCAGAATAAATTGCAGTCAAAGAGGAAGAGACGATGGATGCGTGGGTGTAGTCTCTGAGCAGCTGAATGCTATAAGTTCACGTCAACGCGTAGTAACATCACCAAGGACTTGAAGCAAAGCTTGCTAGAGCTTGGAAGATCCGTCTAAGCAAAAAGCATGATAATTCAAGGCTAGGCCACTAGCCGATCAAAGAGGCACAGTGCTGACCAGGCTAGTTACTGTGGAGAGAGCCAAGAAGACTCCGGTGTCGAATCACACGCAGACTAACGCGTCCGTCTTCATTGGAGGCCTTTACCATCTATAATGGGAGCAGGGACTTCGAAAAGTGTTAGGCACCCGGCGTCTCTAAGAAGCGATGGTGGCCGGATGGCGTTGACGTAATGGCGTCAACGAGACCGTCCCGACCAACAATGGCAGTTGGAATAAGAAGAGCCCCGGTGTAGTATACTAAAATTATATATCGCGTTCATACTAAGAACATGAGACATGCATGTATTTGAGATATCTAATCTAATCCTCATAATTTACAACTGTTCTCGACAAGTATTTATCATATTCAGAAGCCATGTTTTGCAATACGACACTTTAGATTTGTGAAGTGTATTTCCAACACATGTTTTCATTATTGTTGAGGATAAGATCCTTTCAGATTCTGCCACTTCAAGGTAAAACACTTAAAATAAATGGTCAAAATAGTGACTTATATATACCAGGCAGTTCATAAATCGCTTGACACAAATTCTAAGTTATGCATTGTCATCGACATACACAACCAAACTAAAAAGGTTCATGTCGATTGTAAAGGTGACGCATCTTTTCCAAACATACTTTGACGAACAGCCAAATCGAAGGCGATTGGTGAATCTAAACCTGCAAAGTAAATTCAAGTACTTCCGACTTAAAACAAAGTCGTGTAGAGAATGACCTTTTGTGTAGAGCTAAGCTTTTCTAACATAAGTTTTCTAAGAAAGATACAACTATAACTGAGACTTCAAACAATCAACACCATAAAAGCTAAATCGGCACTAAGGATAAGTCAAGTTCCGGGCTTGGTTCCAACCCAAGCAGGATCCGCAGCGAGAACCAGTGGGTGAAGATGCGTAAAAAGAAAGATAGAGAGTAAACCCATGAACCCCGGTAGAATTGTCAACACCGAAGAGTCCAAGTACTCGGAGGTCTTACAGGCTATGCGTGGAGACGCAAAGCTTGTGGATTTGGGCGCTGATGTGTACAGTATATGCCGAACTCGCACCGATGAGATCATCCTGGAGTTGAAGAGGGACATCGCGCGAACGGGCCGGGCAAGTCCTGGGCAAGGTGATGAAGGTGCCACAGAAGTGATCATCCAGAGCAAGAATCTGGATGAGATCACGGAAACGTACGCAATGGAGCAATGCGGGGTCGAGTTAGCCAAGACGGCAGTACGAAAGGGACCGGCTAGAACCTAGGTAGCCAAAATACGGCTTTCAGTGGCTGACGAAGTCTAACTCAAAAATTAACTAGTCTCGAAGTAGGATACTCGAATTGCCCACTGAGCGGGCATTAGTCGCCAAAGGTACATGTTTGTATGTTGATGCTTAGAAGGTGGACACATTTTTTGAGAGCATAAAGGCCACAAGTCTCTGGACTTCACAGAGCCCCCCAAAAGCTTGACATGCGCCGGTAAACTGGACGACAAGCACGTAATGGGAGGCCTAAAGGTCCTGGCCTATAAAGGTATACCAAGAAGGTAATCACAGAGTAGGTGACTCGAGTAAACCTGAACCACTTTGAGACTGCTCAGCAACTGCTGTGTCCGACCCATACCACATGCCTGCCGGAAACGGCAATTGTGGTGCGCATATCTTTAAAATGGCAGCATTATGGACGACGGTTAGTGTTATCTAAGGTGAATGGAGTGTTCTTTTGCAGCTGTTACGCACCACCTCGACAGTTGACTAGCCAGTTTTTAAAGATGGTAGACGGCATGAAAGAAAAGTTGATTGGACGCAAGCCGTTTACTTCTGGCAGGCAATTTCATCGCCTGGGTGCTGGAGTCGGGGAGATGCCTTATCAACTCAAGGTGGCAGAACCTGTTAGAGGCCCTGGCTAGATTCAATGTAGACCTTGTTAAGGTCGGTACCAAGAGTACCTACCACAGTAATCAAGCGGATTCGATCATCGACGAGACGTTCAGCAGAACTGGGTGTCGATCAATTGAAGAGTGGAAGATGAGTACACTTACAGCGATCACTTGGCAGTTTGCTATAGTATCGTTCATATTACAAGGTTGCGTGTGGAGCTAAAAGCACCCACTCTATTTTCCCGTAGATGGAGGACATCATACGTTGACAAGGAATTATTTGAAGAGGTGCTTAGCGGCAAAGAAAAAACAGGAAGAAATAAAAACAAACATTCTCAATTAAACTGAAGTATTTTCTGATGCGAACTACTCTGGGAGCGTGGTTGATATTTAACTATTCTGGCTTTACCTAATGCGATCGAATAAGCAGTAGATGCGAGTGTAACAATGTGAGTGATGCGGGGCTAACTTTGCGATGCGAGCTATGCGATGCAAACGCGAAGTAAAAACTGCGTTCTGCAGCGAATTTACATAAAGCCCGATTCAAAGTAAATTTGGACGCATTTAAGTGATCATAACTCAAGAATTAAACAATATACACGGTTGATCAAAACGTCAAACAAAAGGGTGATTATTTCTTTAATGAAAACTTTCGACGTCATTGCGTGAAATGTGATGAAAACCTCCCAAGCAACACAAAACTGTCAAAATTAGTTGCAGTAACTTGATTGTGACTTAATTGAGTCACATTGAAGTTACTTGAACTGAGTTGCAACAAGTGTGACACTAGGGCTTGGTTTTAGGGCCACAAGTACAGATTCCTTGCCAAATCATTAGTTTCTGAGCAAACTTATCAGCAATAACAAATTTATACCTGGAAAGGACATCCTCACAACCAGTTACCAGGTAAAATGTTCGTCCAGGGATTTGTTTATAATCATTATATGCTTCTCTTGAAAGGATGTTACGCACGATGGAAACGTTGGAATCGTATTTCTTTGCCAAATCACGTATGCGGACAACTGGGTTGCATTTCACGTACCTCAACACCTTTCTCCTTAACTCTTTGTCCCTAAAGCCACTTTTATGATAGATGCGCTGTGCTTTATCCCCACTCAGAGTATCCTTGGAACGTTTGATTACAAAACTGGGGGACTTTGGGAATTTTAACACCTTTGCTATTCTTAAGGCAGACCACGAAGGATTCTCAAGATTTCGAGATGCATCGAGAAATACTTTTCACCAATTTCTTCGTCAATGAAACATCAACATATGCCTGTCAAACGATATTTGTCTCAACCACCAGGGGCGCGGTGGTGTATTAAACCGTACCTCAGATTTACTATGAATTGAGCTTTATCAAGCATTTGAAGAATCGTAAATGGACATTTATTTCTCAGTTCCTGAAGTGCGGTTTCGATAATGCGCGGATACCTCCAGATGGCCTACAAATTGTCCCGAAGAATCTTCCAGCAACCCTTCGAAACGATGATGACTGTGAGAAGCGGTTGTTGGAATACTTACGAGAAACGATATTATTTCAAATGCTATAAATGAGAATAAACATGAAGAGAAACATCGAAGATCAGAGAGAAAAAATAAATTTAATAAAAAAGGGATGCAGAAAACATGAATAAAGAGAAACCAATCAGAAGAAAAATAGAAGAAGAGTAACGGAAAAAGGTGCAATGCAGCTAGACCGAAAAAAAAACTTTGAAAAAATGAAGTCGACGAAAGATATAGTTAGGATGTAGAAGCAGCAATGCGGAAAACAGCAAGTGACTAATTGAGAACACAAAGCGGAAAGAGCGATTAACATGAAACAAACTGACATAAGCAAACACAGCGACACAGGACAGCAATGAAAACAACTAATTGTAAAGTGTAATGGGTAGAGCAAGAAGTCCAGAAAATGCAAGAAAAACAGGAAAGACGTTTCTGTAGGGATGGAGCAAAATAAATTTCAGGATTTTAGGTGACGAACTAGCCCAGGAGGCGAAAAGTCACCCTAATGAAGACACAAAAAAAGAAAGGATCGAAATAATTGAAGAAACAATACGAAAGAAGAACAACGGAAAAAGTGAAACGAAATAAAAGTAGAAAATTTAAAGAAAAAAGAGAAGAAAAATAAGTGCGAAAACAAAATTGAAGAAGAAAACCTAAATGACGTAAAGGCAGAAAGGAGATATCAAAGAGGAGGGGTGAAAGAAAGTAGGAAACAAACAATATTTAACTAGAAAATGGGAAGAAAGATTTGAAATTTCTATTTAAATTTCCATTTTACTCGAGTCCAGTCGAGTATTAGTACACGATATTGAAGTTTACATTGTAAACGATATACTCGTATCTGTCAAGATAATCAATAAAGGTAGTTGGAATTGTGTGCGTGTGCGCGTGTGTGTGTGTGTGTGTGTGTGTGTGTGTGTGTGTGTTTATGTGTGTGTAATCAATCTCCCACTGTCCGGCAGTGCTTTTATGGAAGAAACTTGTTTGCATTTTTTTATAGCTTATCACGGTGTGCAACCATTCTTAGCCCTAGAGATTGAAGGTGACAGCTCTATTGAAAATCCAACGATCCATTTCAACAATGCCTGGTCATACACGTACATTCTGAGGTCATCTGCATATACAATAAGCCCTGCATGAAAATCTTCACATATCACATGGATGTGTGAAGAATTTTCATACTTCCAGAATCAAGAATAGACCTTCTTGATCCTGGCTTGTATATAGTTAAGATACATTTTCGAAAACTTAAAACGTCCTCACCAAGTTCCTTATCCAATGCAGAAAAGCTCGTCCGGGTGCGGGGCGAAGCACTTACCAGCACAATCTACAATCTATCTGAACAAACACGATCACAAAACACTTTGAGTAAGAATCAATTAACTACAATAAAATTAGTTGGAATTACATGGAAATTGCAAATCTGTCTTCTCATTTTATAGTTACAGGTATTACATTAAACAGCTCACATATTTCAGGACTCGAATTGTATATACTAAAGAGGTGGAAAAGAATAATATAAGCTGAGGAAAATTATTGGAAAAGAAGAACTGGATGATGAGAAAGAAGAAGGAGAAATAGAAGAGCAGAAAAAGAAAACCTTAATAACGTGAAGAATAAAAGAAACAGAAAGGAGATGTCAAAGAAGAGGTAAAAGAACGGAGGAGACAAACAAGCAAATAATATATAACTAGAAAATGAGAAGAAAGATTAGTAATTTCCATTCAATTCCAACTACCTTTATTGCTTGTATTGACAGATACGCGTAATTTGTCTACAATGTGCAGAATTCTTCAGTGTTGTGAACTGTTACTCGAGTCCAGTCGAGTATTAGTACACGACACTGAAGAAGTCTGCACATTGTAGACAAAATATGCTTATCTGTCAAGATATGCAATAAATGTAGTTGGAAATTAAATGGAAATTACAACCCTTTCTTCTCATTTTCTAGTTACAGATCTTCCATTAAACAGCTCACACTTTCCAGGATTCAAATATTTTCAGAAGCAGAAAAAACATATTGGAATTGGAGAACTGGAAGATGAGAAAGCAAAAGGCGAAGTAGAAGAGCAGAAATGCATCAATACAGCGGAAGAAGAGAAACAACGTGGATAAAGAAATATAGAAGACAAGATAGTAAGAAATGATATATGCAATAAAAAAAGAATAGAATCAATTAGAAAAAAAGAAATAAGAGATAAGTACATGCGTTTTAAGCTTGAATTGTTTTAAATTAAGTTCAATAACTGACACGAATGCACTTTGGTGTACAGTGAAAAAAAAATTAGATTTTCCCTATTGTAACTGAACAAAAAGTTGGATAAAATCCAGGATACTATACTGTTGACGGAAGTATCGATTACGAACAATAACTCCAAGACTTAAACACCCCTAGTAGCACACTTGCTGCCATTCGGTTGAGATAACATAAATATGACTTGCTAATTAATAATCAAGTTATTACAACTACACCCAAAATAAAAAAGCAAGATTGTAGTGCAATTTCGCATGATTTGGTTTCATTTCTCGTAATGGATCGCAACTTGGAGAAAAAATGCAACATTGGTCGTGGGCAAAAAAGCAACACATTAATTCGATTAGAAAAAATTCAATGTGTGCGTGAGGTTGTGCAGTTGATTAGTAGTAGTAAATTCTATGGCCCACAAAAAAGATCTTGATTTGCCGCCGAGAATCGAACCGCGACCAGTCAGCATGACGGCTCCTTGTTGTAACCATCCAGTCACCATAACACGATGAGGTGAACGAAATAAAAGCCCTACAGTTGCTTAAGTTGTCGAGGCACTCAACGTTACAACAATGAAGCCAATATCGGTCGAATACACTTACATGCATTTGTGAGCCAAAACCCACTATTGAGAAGTTGAAGACGGCTGAACAAAAACCCAACGGTTGCTGCGACTGTCGAGACACTAAGCACATAGCTAGAGATAACCGCGCACACACTTGCATGGCTTTGTTTATACCATAAAAAACATTGTGGATCGTGATGGGCACAATTGCCTGTTCAGAATCATGCGCATTTCTCAAGATATGATTGCAAAACTGCAATTGCATTTTTGGCTACAATTTCAACTTTTGGGTGTAATAATGATCGTAGTTGGCTACTTGGGACACTAAAAGTACTATTGGAAGTTCACACAAACCTAAGCAGAGTAAGCATTCGGCCTTACTCAACCAAAGATTGCGGCTAACAAAGAAACTAAAGCTCAAGATTTAAGGATCATCAGTACTTCAAATTGATCCTTTCAACCCCCTGATGACAAGCAGATATATAGTAATCTATTCACCACAATCAAACCCGATGAAAATTTTAAACACAGCAGCTACACTAGTAAGTACTCTGACACTTGCATAACATAAGGCAGGAAACATTGCTGTACCACCATCGAGAAAACAACACTAAAGCACATTTCACATCAGATAACCTTACACTTCCTCATTTCCTCACGAGAAGACCATGTTAGCCTTCTACCACGAGTTCAGATCAACGGTGATGAAATCGAGGTAGTTGACGAATTCGTGTATCAAGGCTCATTGGTGACCGTCGATAGTGACACCAGCAGAGGGATACAAAGACGCATTATGGCTAGCAATCGTGCCTACTTTGGACTCCGAAGGACGCTAACATCGAACAAAGTTCACCGAACTACGAGGTTGACCATCTACAAGACATTAGTTAGACCGGTCACGAAACATGGACATTGCTAGTACACAACCAACGCGCCCTTGGTGTCTTTGAACGGAAGGTGCTGCGTACGATCTACGGTGGAGTGCAGATGGAAAACGGAACGTGGAGGAGGCGAATGAACCACGAATTGCATCAGTTGCTGGGAGAACCTTCCATCGTACACATTGCTCAAATCGGTCGACTACGATGGGGTAAGAATGTCGGATGACAGCCCTGTTAAAGCGGTTCCCGAAAACGAACCGACGGGTAAAAGAAAAAGAGGCGCGCAACGAGCAAAGTGGATCGATCAAGTATAAGGCGACCTGCGGACCCTCTACAGATTGCGCGGGATAAAGAACACAGATAAAAAGAAACATTGAATTTTCTGTGTTATCTAATGCTCATAAAGGGAATGCTAGATTTGCAAGAAAATAATGGGATATTCCATGTAAATTTAAGCCAGATAACGCTGAATTCAGCCTGTTGTATAAAAGATTGCCAATATTGTTGTATGGCAGTTGAAAAGTTGCAAAAAATTTCGTTGTTTACGCCTCCTCTAGCTTGGATTTAAACGAGGGGATATTTTACACGCCTGTTAAAATTAATTATTTTTTTCTGTGAATATTCAAATGAAATTTCTAGACAACATTTTCAAACAGTAAATTGTGTATTGGAAAATAGTAATTCGTATCTCTTAGCCAGATAGTTCAACTACCCATTATCTAAGAAGTCTTGCACAGTCTTCTAAAGCTCGGTTGACTTTGAATCTGGACGAGCAGGTTTTCTTTTATCAGCGCTTCTGGTGAGAATTTCTTCAATTACAGCAGATTGAGCAGATGAAGCTCTCCTCTTTCAGTAGCAAAGGTTTTGTTGCGATTCACTGAGATTTTATAAATTTGCGAAAGAGAAATCTTTGAATTACCGTATGCAGTATCCCCAATGGTTGCCATCACCGGAAAATTATTGTTTGGAAGGATAATAGTAAACGTCGTAGGAGAGCTTTTGATCGGCAACTGCGTTGGAAGATATTGTGTAGCGAAACTGAATAGAAACGGAAATAGTGAGAAAAACTTTGCAAAAATTTCAATTTCATTCTTAGCACACAATCCCGTGAGCATACCCTAGCAAAGGAAAATAACAAGCTGATATCATATAAGTAACAAGTTCTGTTATCCCAGTTATCGTTTTGATTTCCGCTGTTATCGCATAGCAAACTTAATTATCATCATTGGCAAATTTTGTTATCATATGTTATCATTTTGAACACACTGAATTGTTTCACTATAAATATTTCCAGCATATTTGAACAGAAAATTTTGCTTGTAATCAAAATATTTTTTTCAGTTATCAGCATGCGAATTGGATTTCAAATTTATAACAGAATTTGAAAGTATTTCAATAAATTTGCTTACAATACAGGATTTGTTATCAAGTTGTTCGCAGTGATAACAAAATAAGTTATTATTATGATATTCAACGAGTATTTTTTTGTTATTCATTCTGTTTTGTTTATTCAGCCTTAATGATAACATATTCAGTGATCAAAAAATGATAACCAGGTATTAGAACTTGTTATCAATTTGGTATAATCCTTTGCTCGGGAAGCCAGCAACAGTGGTCTTTCATTTTAACCGCAGCTCTATGACAAAACAGCTTTGCAAAACTTCCAAGAACTAGGTCACTAACCACCATCACAACAAGAACACCTATTTTGCATAACACTTCATAATGAACAAGATCATCAGTGCAATATCACCATTCCCAAGAAATATGAACTTTATCAATCCAGTAACGGCCCATTAGCCAAATGTTATCTTCCATCCACTTCCGAGCAGAACATTTAAATTATGTCAGTTAAGACATTTATCGCCCATTTGTCGTTTCTATCATTCTTCACTCTCCCCCACCACCATTGCACCCAAATTTACGGCAACAACAACAACAACAACAACAACAACAACAAAAGCTTACACGCTTCCGGTTCCGTCTGTCTTTCCGTCGCCGTACATTCTCAGTAACTCATTTCACATTCCATTTCATTTCTCCGTATTTCTCCTGCCTCATGCCAACTGCGGCGGAGGTAGCAAAGCAGAAGTAATACGATTTGTAACGCTTCCCACCCTTGCACCACACCAAATACTGGGAAAATCTGGAAAGAAAATTCTGCCTCACTGTTTTACTTTCGCTTCTTCCCAATTTTCCCATCATTTTTTGGTGGAGACGCATGATCGTTCAGGAAATTTCACAGAAGTTGACTTACTCAATTAAATTGCGCTTGTGGTTGGCTGGATTCGAATTGATTTTCACATCTGCATTCCGAACGACAGAGACAGAAAATCAGATCCTGGTCGTTGCTCACACTTTTCCCAATCTCCGACAGCACACAGACCCCCTTTTTTGGCACACAAACTTACTGAATTCAATTTAAACTTCCTACCATTTGGCATTTCACTCGTCGTCAACTTTACACTTCAGCACTTTCGACACGTGAGCTGCTTCTTTTTTTTTCTACAGAAACCCATCAAAATTTTCTTCCATTTCTCGGTAAGCCCCACCACAAAAGCACTTTATTCATTTCACTTCCGGTAATTGTTTGTACTCCTCACCACATGCACGTACGGCACCGGGTAAACGTATAATTCACTTTCCGAATCAATTGATAGAAAAATGGGGAAGCAACATTCTCCCTCGGAGATTAATAATTCAATTCTCGAATCACCACAACCGCTGAATGGACATAAGTTTGATACGATCAAATTGCGTTCAGCGCTCGATTCTTTGTTGCATTAAAACTGTAATCCGTACAATCAAATGGCGCTCCAGGGTATACTTCCGTCCGATTGATTCCACCGTTCGACAGCGACTACTTCCAGACGACAACGGAAGCGACGCGTTTTGGACTATCAGAACACCCCCCCTCTCCACTTCTCCCAACCCGCCACGTCCGAGATGGCTTTCCCGCGCGCGCTCTTCAATCGATATGCCTGCGGAAAAAAAGGCTCCCGTCGGCACGTCCAATCAGCTGTGCTTCCGTCCAGTGACTGACTGAACCAGCGGCTGCTGACTTGGAAAATCCTACCTCGCCGTGGGGAAGAAAAGCAAAGAATTGAGAGCGAGATTTCCACCTTACGAACCACGAGTCTGATTGCGCCGATGAGCAGTCAAAACAAAACTGCGGGCATTCCGAAGCGGCTAACTGGCTGGCTTCAAATGAGCAAGAGCAGCGGTAGGTTCTCTCACGAAATGGACGCAGCCAGTTTTTGCGGGCGAAGAGATTCGTTGGTTTTGCGAGATGATGATGAACACATGTTTTCGAATGTTTGTTCAAATCGCCTGGCTGAAAGTCTCATCTCAATTTACGCCATTTACTTCGATAAGTATTACAGCATGTTGTGTGTAAAGAGTACCGTCGTAAGGTGTAATCAATATATTGATTTGCTAATTGACATATCAATGCACAGCTTATCTTAGACGTGGATGGCTGGAATGTCGAAAAAGAACATGTCACTTTATCATGGACAAAATAGCTTGCTGCGGTTAAAATCATGACACGTTGATTAATGATCATTGAGGTTGGCAGTGTTTACCATCACAAATTTAGGCTGTGTTTTCTCAATTCTAATGGAAATGTTCATTTTGACGTTCTGATCACATTTCATTAACAATTGAAATCACAAAAGTTGCACATTCAATTACCATTAGGCTAAGTGACGTTTAACGCACGCACACTACAGCACCATTTAGATCAAAGGAGTGCAAGTAAGAAGGAAAATCATTTGGGGGAAAACAAACCATCATGCCTCTGCATGTTCCAGAAAGGGAAATGTGATTAAACGTCAAAAAGCATAATACACAGATCAAAAGAAACACTGAATTTTCTGCGTTATCTAATGCACATAAAGGAAATGCTAGATTTGGCAGAACATAATGGGATATTTCATGTAAATTTAAGCCAGATAACGCCTGAATCGAGCCTGTTGTATGAAAGATTGCAAACAATATCGTTGTTTACGCTCCTTTGGCTTGGAATTCCACGAGGGGAAATTTTACGCGCTTGTTAAAATTAATTATTTTTTGCTGTGTAGTTTAGATAAGGATAAATTGAACATTAATAGAATGTTTTTTTTTTTCGTGTCGGGTATCTTCATCACTGCGACCAATTTTTAGATCTATTGTTATATATCCCCCTTATTTTGCTTAAGTTATTGTCAGCATGACGCATCACTATTGCTAGAAGTGATCGTCAATGTTTGACTTAAAGCGTTGTCCCAAGGAAGTAAAGATTGGACTCGGAAAAAATGCGACACTTTGTATTGGGTATAACTTTTTAACACGTGGGTAAAATTTAATGAAATTTTGAATAATACTAGTTTAAAGTGTTATATTTATGTGTGCAAAACATTGCGATCTGTCAAGTAGTTTTCAAGATGCATTCGAAACAAGAAGAGCTACGCCAGCAAATCTTGGGTGCGGTGATCGATAATCCTGATGGATCGGCAAAAGGCTTGGAATCCACCATTCCACCGTGTCTCGCGTTGTGAAGATCTTCCAAGAGACGAAGACTATCGAGCGGCGCGCTGGAAGCGGCCGAAAACCGAAAACGGAATACCCAGAGAAGGCGCGGAAGATAAGGCAGTACTTTAAGAATAACCCGAACCTTTCCATCCGAGACGTGGCCAAAAAGGTCAATTCGTCAAAGTGGTTCGTCCAGCAGACCATGAAGCGGGCTGGGCTACGTGTTTTTAAGGTCAGGAAGGCGCCAAACCGGACTGACAAGCAAAACACGATGGCCAAATTGCGTGCGTGGAAGCTGTACCGTGAGTAGTTCAAGCCAGGCTGTCTACGTTGAACTAGTTCAAAACGGACACCAAACAAATCCCCGGCCTTAAGTTTTTTGTCGGTACATCCCGCATGGAGGTTCCGGAAAAGTTCCGGAAGAGAAATATAGACGAATTCGCGAAGAAGTACCTGTTGTGTCAGGCGATCTGCGAGTGCGGACGGTACAGTAAGCCGTTCGTTACAATCGGCACCATAAACGGGCAGATTTATCGAGAGGAATGCTTGCAGATGCGCTTGCTGCCCTTCCTCCGCTTTCACCGTGGTCTCACGCTGTTCTGGCCGGATCTCGCTTCGTGCCATTACGCCAAGCCTGCAATGGATTGGTACGAAGCGAAGGGCGTTAATGTGGTCCCGAAGGAGGCGAACTCGCCAAATACACCAGAACTTTGTCCGATCGAAAAGTTTTGGGCGATAATGAAGAAGAAGTTGAATAAAAGTGGAAAAACATTCAAAACCGATGAAACTTTGAAGAAAAACTTGGAGAAATGATGTAAGGAAGATGGACAAAGCCTCGTCCAAGATTTCATGAGCAGTGCTAAGAGAAATGTACGAGCGTTCAGCTTAGGGAAAGAAATTCAATCAATAAATTATGCCAAAACATAGCTCATATATAGTTATTTAATTCCTGAAAATTTGAGAAGTATCCGATTAAAAATGAATATTTTGTGATCATTTTTGTGTGTTCCATTTTTTCCGAGTACAGTCTTTATTACACATCGAATATGGTGTACTACCGTAGTGGGGTTTATTCTCCAGATATCAAAGGGATCTAGTAGAACTTGAATCTTTTATTGGAGATTGCGGGCAGTGGCATAACAAGTGTTCCGAGTCTTCTTTGTCCATGCCACAATAGAATGATCTTGACCAGTTATAAGGCCTTAATCTTCGACTTCATCTCATTTACCTGTGTAAAAATATGGCTTTCCTCAAGATATCAAGTAGCAATAAGCAGATGGCGCCACAGATTTGTTTTGATTGGTAAGGAAAAAATAGGTTGCCAGTCAAACTTTCAGATTCAATGTAGCCTAAAGGTGCCGCCACACGGCAGCTATTTCTAGTATATATTGAGCTATATGCTAGAAAACTATGTACTAGCTCATAGGAACAACTAAACTATGTAGTGATAGCTCATAGTTATGACTTGCAAGCGATAGTTTTACGCTATGATATAGAGCCGTGCCCGTTGTCGTGTGTACAAGCTAGCGCTAGTTTCTATGCTATAGTAGTAGGCTATGAACTATTCCATCCGGACGGAATAGTTCATAGTTTGTTGGTCGAAGCTTTTTGTTTGAATTTTATGCTGGTTTATGTTTTCACGGTAATTTTAGAACAAAAATGGATCAGCAAAAGAAATTCCGCTTGACTGAGCTGTGGGAGCAGCATCCGGTGTTGTGGGACCCAACGGAGACGGTGAAGAAAACGATAAACGCATTGAAAGCACAGCTGTCAGGTAAACGCTAAATTCTACTGGTCAATTTTAAAAGATATTCGTTCAATTTTATTCATTTTAGGAGAATGTACAAAAGTTCGGAAAGGTGGGAAAAGCGGTGCTGGCGGAAGCGAGGTGTATTCTTCAAAGTGGGTGTTTTATTCTGCTTTCCAATTTCTCATTCGAGGAAAGTCTGGATCAGGGGATTATGATTCCTTGGTAAGTACTGATTTTACAGCTGGTCATTATTAACTAGTATTAGTTGAAAGAGAAAGTAAACAAAGATAGGCTCTCTCTTGAGTTGTGCCCTATTATTTTGTTGATCTTGAAGTTTCTTGCTAAAGCTATAGAAGCAATACAAGCATGTCAAAGGTTTCATTAATTGTTTTCTTTACAGAATGATACGTCTCATTGTCAAAATGATAACGCTGAAGAGGAACTCAAGGAAGATCACGATTCAACCAGCTCCGATGTTCTACCCTCGATTTTGACCATTGATTCCGACGTACAATCTCCAGTTTTGCAACCTGAAAAACCGAGTGGGTCGAAACCAAAGCCAGCCGTACGCAATTTGAAGCGTAAAAAATCATCATATGATGAGATGGCGCTTCTCTCACAGTGCGTCGAAATCATGTCAGAGCCGATGGAACTTAAAAAACCAAAAAATCGGGCTACTATTCTGGGTGAATCGACCAGTTCGTTGCTGGAGACGTTATGGGCTGAAGATTTAGCCTTGTGCAGCGAATATGCGGTGGCTTTAAGGAAGCTGAACAACAAGTTTGAGCAAGAATATGAAGAGAAATTATATTTCAGAATGTCTCAAGAGCAGCTGATCGTCCTTGCGTCAGATGAGCCATACAATTTGCCCACCATCGAAGCAGAAACAGGCCAAAGAACCAGCATCAGATTCCTCAACATCTTTGAGGCATGTCGAACCTGAACTGGATTAACTAAAATTTCTTGGTATAAAACTGAAAAATAATATAGAACGATCGATCGATAGATTTTTTGTATTTTTATACCAAATAAAAGCTTCAGAGCTCTAGTTTAAATAATAAATATAAAAATGCCCATATGCTTTAACAAAAATGATTGTTTGGATTCTATGAGTTTCTTAGCTTGCTAAGAAGGAAGGCGCGGTCTGTTTTTATAATATTTATAGCTTGGATCATGTTACATAACATATGGAATATTTAAAATTAATCTATTTACATAAAAACGAACATCCGTCTGTCTCTCAGATCCTTATAGATTCTAAAAGTAATGAACCAATCGGCGTGTAAATTTGCATGCAGGAGATTTTGGGGCCCGGAAAGTTTTTATAATAGTTTGCGACCCCTCTCCCTTCTGAAAGGAGGGGCTCTCATACAAATGAAATACAAATTTCGGCATAACTCAGAAACTTATCAAGCAAATGGAACAAAATTTAGTATGTGGAGGTTTTTGAAGACAGTTTTTTTTCCATAGTAGTTTGAGATCCCTTCTCTTGAAGAGGGGCTCCCATATAATTGAAACACAAATTTCAGCATAACTCGAGAACTAATGAAGTAAACGGAACCAAATTTGGCATGTGGGGGTTTTTGAAGGCAGGATTATTTTCTCTGGCAGTTCGAGAAACCGTCTACCTCTGAGAGGGGGGGGGTTGCTCTCATACAAATAAAACAGACATTACTGCATAAAATGGAGCCAAATTTGACACGTAGGGGTTTTTGAAGGCAAGAAATGTTTCTATTGTGGCTTGAGAAATCTCCCTTCTCTGGAAGGGGGTCCCATACAAATGGAGCCAAATTTGGCATGTTGTGGTTTTTGAAGACAAGAAATATTTCTATGGTGGTTCGACACCTCTTCCTTATCTGGAAAGGGGAGGGAGGGGGTCTCTCATTCTAATGAAACACAAATTCCAAATTTAGTCAAGAGCTGCTTGAGCTACTCTGGGTGCTACATTACCCAAGTAACATTGCCAAAACCATCCAGCTTTATTAAGTTTTATTAAAGCTTTATGAAATCCACTAAAAATAAATTCTAGAAATCGGTTTTATTATGGCAGCAAGAGATTTCAAATTTTAGTCAGGTTTATTAGAACCTACACAGCTTGTTTACAACGATATTAAAACCTGGACTTCTAAAATTCCTTTTATTCCTATCAAAAGTTTTATTTTGACTTTATAATTTCATAAAATGCTGTTTTAAAATGCTGTTTCAGGACTCATTCATATTATCTTATTATCGTCTGTGAAAAAAGCATTTTAAACCCATTTTGCCTGCAGTATATGCATTAAGCGGCTAATTGGCATAGAGGAAAGGAACCAAATGACCAGATAGTTTTATAGTAGCCATTGCTAAGATAAATTGGCTTTTTGGCAAAACTGTGATTTCTTGCAATCGCCATATTGAAATATATGAAATCATTGGAATGTGGAAAAAGAAAAACCCCAAATTTTAAATGTAATACCATTGAACTGTAGATCTGAGACCAACTTCGGAACTCGTTTAGAAAACCTTATTGGATTCCATCAATTTTCAGGAGTTTCATGATTAATTAATCGAATATATTTCTTTCTATTTTGTTTATGTTGTTTTAAACTCGCATAATTTCCGAGGCGCATTAATTTTCAGCTCTTATCGTGCCAATATTCACCATACTATCAAATGCGCATATGATTTAGAGCATGATACGCTATTAAAAACTCAATTTGTTTTGTATATTTTGCTATCAAACATTATTTCCCGCAACACTAAAACTTTTTTCTCAGTCATTATTTACTGTTGAATGAATCAGAAGACCAGAGAATCGAACTAAGCAGAACAACAAAAACCAACCACGATATCACCGTGAAATTTGACAGCTGTGGTCATTTGGCCCTATGTAAGTTTTGATGGCAGCCAACAGGTTTTATGATGGTTCTCAAATGGTCATAATATCTATCACTAGAACATTTTCAAAATCTTTATGGTCTTAGAAAGATTTTATTAATTTGTTTTCACAACCGTCTATAGAGTGGGCCACTTTGTACACATTTCGGCTTTAAAGATGCATAGAGGAGGTGTTGGTGGTCAAAACAGTTTTAAATGTAGTTTCATTAACAAAACCGGGAGGAGTGCTATACGGCTGAAATAGAACTGAAATTGTTACTTGGGAACTGGCGAGACTCTCGAGATATACTAAGATAGAACCAATTACCCCTTATCCTAAAGCACTCATTTATAGAAACTCGAAAGTGAAGCGCCTCTAGTGGTTAGATTATCAATTAAACCGGAATCCAATGACAACTGAGATAGACCTCATTCCCCCCATTTTGTGAAAATCCAATAAGCTGTGGATATCGTTCTTCACGGTTTTGCCGAAAAGAACGAAACCTTAAAAAATGAGACCGAAAAGAACCCGAAAAGATTGGTACCTGACTGGAGTCTCCTCTGAAAGCCTCTGTCATACGTCGTAAACACACAAAATAACTTGAAACTCGTTTTCTTTTTTGATCTATCAATACAATATATTTATTAATTTTAATTCGATTGTACTGAAAAAGCTTCTTGAGCATATTTAATAAAGATTACAACGATTATTGTGAAAAATAAGATTCAATCAATGCAACTATATTGCCATGGAACTTGCCCTTCATTACAAAAGTATTCAGTGAATTCCTATCGAATGGCGCTTGCTTCGCCCGGGCATCTTCGCGCTATCGGTTGAACTGGGCACAGGATCTCCACGGCGTCTCTTCGCCAGCTTCCATCAGGTATTGTTTGCGAGTCAAAAGTTCCTGGAGGAGCGTACAATTTACAACTTTCTCGTGAAAGCAAAAAATTATGAAGGACACACACTGCGCGGACTATCAAAGAAACTCTCTCTGGAAAAAGCTCTGATGTCCGTCGCAAAACTCGGAATCGAGCCGGTGCAATCCCGAAAGCATTTTCAACTATTCTTCTTGCTCGGGACAACCTGTAGTTGAACACTCTTTCGCCTTCATTCTGGTTTCTGCACGAGTATGGTTTCATTACGTGTTGATGAAGCGGAAAAGCGTCATCCGCCAAAATCACATATGGAACGGGTTTGGTTCTCGGGAGAAGTGGTCTTGGTGATGGGAGGTGAAGCTCGTTCCTGAACATCGACTTCGCAACGAGCAATCGGCAAATACACCACCATCACAGATCCTTCCTTTCGCTCCTATGTTGACATAAGTAAACTTATAATCAGCATCCACCAAAGCCATTAGAACTATGCTGAACTGCTTTTTGTAATTAAAATAATCGCTGACACTCCTTGCAGGGGCTTTTGTAGTAACGTGCTTTTCGTCTAACGCTCCTACACAATTGGGAAATTGCCATTTTCCCTCAAAACCACGTGAAATTGACAGCCACTCCTCTTCTGTTGACGGCATCTGTAAAAAATGTACAAATTTTAAATGAACGTATCATTTGATTCACAAAATTGTTTTGTTGTTCTTAACACATAGTTTGAAATCTCGAAGGAATTAATTTACTTGACTTCCCCAAAACCCCCCGAAGAACGTCTCTGAGTTACTCCGAATTTTTTTCCTGAACTTCTTTGTAGAACTTCTCTGTCTTACTTCTCTGGAGGTTGTCCCTGTAATTCTCAGAGAAATTTCCCTGAACATCTCTGAAGAACTTCTCTGAAATTCCTCGGAAGAACTTCCCTGAAGTTTCTCTGAAAAACTTCTTTGTAAATCATTTGATGAACTTCCCTGAAGTGCCTTAACCACTACTATACTATCCCTCAAGGATTCTAAACTATGACTGGTAGTATACCTAATAAAAACGAATATAAAATTACCTTCAGAAAGTCGTCCTTCAACGTTACGTAAATAGTATCTACTGTCTCGATTATTATTTTGCTAATAGTTGACCTTCCCAAGCGAAATAAATACATCAAGGATGTGTAACTGTCACCTGCAATTATCAAGCATTTTCAAATAAACTAAACTAAAGTTGTTGGTAACAAAAAACGTTTTACCTGTAGCCAAATATCTCAGAGTCAATGCCAATCTCGTTTTCGGAGTTATAGCTTTACGCATATTGATATCCTGCTTGAAAATTAGTGGCGAAACTTTCTCCAGCAAATACTGAAAGTCTGTCTTTGTCATTCTGACAAAATTACGATAGAATTCCGGATCTTCATCACCAAGCACTTTCAGCAGATTCGCCTCAATTCCCAAGCCTTCGCGACGAGCGATCCATGATTTTGGCCAGACTTTGCGAGTTTTTCGTTTAATCCGCCTTTTCAGTATGATATACGAAGCAACTGCAGCAATTTTTTTCTTTCTCTGTTCATAGCTACCGAATGTGCCCATGATTATATCCGGATTTTATGTTTTAGAAGCTTACAACTGAATATATGTGACCACAAAGAAAAGCAACCGTGTGTACAGCGAAAAAAAATACTTTATAGTGCTATGTCAAAGATTTCTATTACATAGCTTCTATAACTTCATAGCTCATATTTTTGCAAAACTGTTTCTCGTATCTCATAGAACTATGACATTGATATCTATCACGGCTATGTTATAGTGAACTATAACATAGATTTCAAGCGCCGTGTGGCGGCACCGTAAGTTGTCTAGGCAACGCTACTGTGCAAGATGGAATTTTACACAACAAATTCGAATTCTTATGTACGAGCTTGAACGTCTGTCTGCGGTTAAATCTTTTTAATTTGCAAGTCATTGAATTGTTTGGAGTGATAAACCGCTTTGATTTCCTAACTATGATTATAAAGCTATATTGTTCCAGTTTGCCGGTACTTTTAAGCATTTCCAGGCTTGCATCTTCATTCTAAGTGAAGAAGCAGATAATCCACAAAAGAGTTCAAGTCCTACGAACTGATGAGACGATCCGAGACTTGCTAGTTCATCGCTTTCTCGTTTCCAACAATTCCACAATAGCCAGGAACCCAGTACAAATTAACTTAATTACTAAAAGACAACTTTTGGAGTGATTGAACACATTCCCAAACATGCTTGGAATTGCATGTTGCTGACTTTAAAGCATTTAGAGCTGCTCGACTGTCCGACATGATGCATATATTTCAATATCTATAGTTTCAGCGTAAGCGTATAACAAAACGTTCCAAAATTGCTTGAAATTCAGCTTGGAGTACAGTTGGCCACGTACCCATTGAAATTGATATGTTAAACCCAGGGCCAGGAACACCTGCTCCCATTTGATTGTTTATTTTTGAACCGCCTGTATGGAATACAATCGATCCTTGATGAAGGTTTGGACCACCTCTTTCCCACGAATCACGTCCAAGATCAATAACGTGATACGAACAGTCAAAGTTGTATTTCTTCTTCATTCAATCTTCGTTATTAATAACTAATGGATTAAATCTAACAATTTTTGGAATTCTAAGATGTCACTACCAAATACGTTCACCAACCTTCTGATCCTTAAAACAATCTTTTCAGCTTCAAATCGTATGTATTGATGCAATGGTAGCAAGAAAAGCAATGCATCCAGTGCCTTTGTTGGTGTACTTCACATTGCACCAGTAATTAAACTAAAGAGTGTTCCGATCAAAATTTGGTCGACTTAAACTTGACTCATTTCCTCTCATCGTGCATTAAAAATTTTTACACAACCCTCATTTTGAAGATGTGTGCGTGAAGCTTCATGCCTCTATTTTGATTTTGTGATTAGCACTTCGGTTATCAAAATGTCGTCGAAGGAAGAGAAGCAACGCATCGAAATTCTGTACGTGCAAGGCTTTCCAAACTAATCCCACGCCAAGTTGGCGAAATTGTTGAATGTGGCTAAATAAACTGTTACCAATGTATTAAAAGTGTTCGGTGAACGTTTGTCGACAGCCAGGAAAGCTGGATCAGGAGGAAATAGAGAGCAGGAGGCCACAGCAATGATAAAGAGAGTTGTCCGCTGTTTTGAGTGGAACCCCATCCTCTCCGACCGAGATGTCACAAAGAAGCTGGGAGTGGCACCTTCAACCGTAGATAGAGTTAAAAAACGAGCTGGACTGTCGACTTACAAGACAATGGTGACTCCAAATCGCGACGATAAACAAAACACGTCGGCCAAAGCACGATCGCGAAAGTTGTACACGACGATGCTGACGAAGTTTGATTGCGTGGTACGATGAACGTGGACGATGAGACTTACGTCAAGGCATACTTTAAACAGCTTCCTGGACAGGAATTTTATATGGCAACCGGACGGGGATAGGTGTCAAGCACATTAAACTGTCAAAGATCGTGGAGAAATATCTGATGTGGCAGGCCATCTGTGCCTGTGACTTGAAGAGTAACGTTTACATTGCGACCGGAAGCGTCATTCAGAATATTTATCTGAGCGAGTATCTACCAAAACGTCTACTGCCTTCGCTGAAGCGACACAATTGCTCTGTTCTATTTTGGCCGGATTTGGCATCTTGCCATTACGGAAAAAAGGCCATGGAGTGGTATGCTGCCAACAACGTTCAAGTGGTGCCCAAGGGCAAGAACCCTCCCAACACGACAGAGCTCCGCCCAATCGAACAATATTGGGCCATCGTCAAGCGGAACCTTAGAAAGACCCAAAAAGCTGTTGTGAGCGAGAAATAGTTCGAGGCAAACTGGCGATCTGTGGCGAATAATGTGGACAAGGAGACTGTACAAAATATTTGCTTCTTTTTTCCGTCGACCTATTTCCTTACTTGGTGACAATAACCGACGCACAGTGGGCAAGAACTGATGAAAACTAAGGATAAAATCTGTAACTTTTGTCGCTTTCAAGCGCAGACTTGTAACAAGGTCATTTCCGATTGGAAATTGTCTGGGAAATCAAATGGAACTAGTTTCAATCACCGCACGGATATGGTTGTGGAGTTAAAGATCTTATTTTACCCCATTTCCCCTTATATTCTTGAATAATTTATAGATATCTTTGAATGGAGTCGCTCACGATCAACAAAATAGTGCTAATCTTATGTGAAGTTTCCTGGAAAATTGAATAGAAGCTGTTTTAACTACCGCACAGCTCTGTGAATGGAGATATGGCTGGTTTTATCCCATTTCCACTTGTATTCTTGAATAATTTATAGATATCTTTGCTCGGAGTCACTCAAAATCAACAAAATAGTGTTAATCCTATTTGAAATTTCTTGGAATATCGAATAGCAGTTATTTCACTTACCGCACGGCTCTGTTTACAAAAATATGGCTGGTTTACCCACTTCCCCTTATATTATTGAATAATTCATAGATATCTTTTCTCGGGAGTCGCTCAAGACCAACAAAATAGGACTAGTCTCATGTGAAATTTCCTGGAAAATTGAATACAGGTTGTTTCAGCTATAAATTATTGTTATTATTGTTGTTGATATCTATAAATTATTCAAGAATATAAGGGGAAGTGGAGTAAAATAAGATCTATAACTCCACAACCATATCCGTACGGTGATTGAAACCAGATTCAGATTTCACCGACAATTTGCAAACGGAAATGGCCTTGTTTACAAGCCACGCAGCAAAACGACAAAAGTTATCGATTTTCCTTAGTTTTCATCAGTTCTCCACTGTGCGACGCCAGGAAGACGACTTCACCACATGGACCCTACCTATTGACTCATGAAAATGAGTCGTGGCCAACGGGTTTTACTTCCCTTCCGAATGAAGACGTGACCAAATTTTTTCGCCTCAGAAAAATCATCGACGTTGACTGAGATTGAACCCAGACCCACTGGGGTGCCAAGTGGCAGTCACGCTTACCACTACACCACCGAAGCCGCTACAGTACAAAATCTTATGGCAGGTGTTAAATGAAAGACCCGGCAATTCGTATTCGGTGAAAAGGAATCTTAGCTGAGTATTTCTCCTGTATTCTTTATTAACCTAGCGGTGAGACAGGACTACTCTAAGCTACTTTTATGCAACGTGTTACTCCCGAGTAACTCGATGTGCCTCGAAATTTAATCGATGTTCATCGATTTTTTTGCTTTTTCTTACTACCTTTTGTTACACCGCCTATCCTCAGTTTTATTTGTAAACAAAGAAAGCAAAAAGTATACTTTACTTTCACCCATAAGATATACATAACCATGCAGAAGCGTATGGAGAATATGCTCCTGAATCATGGTTATGTCATCTCGGGAGAGTGTACCAAGTGCGCCGTTTGCAGCAAGCCCTTTCAACTGTAAAATATCCTTTGTGTTTGGAAGCACAACACCAATTTCTTTTTGGATCCTATCCCAGAAATCATCCCATAGGAAATAGTTATGTTGATAAGATAATGAAATAAAACTTACAATTATATCCATTTTGATGGTAAAAAAAATTCAAGCCAATCTTCAACCGCAGCATCAAACTTGATAGTTAAGAATTTGCACAGATAGTAGAATACATGTTTTGACAGTAGATGGTTGGTTCTCGTTCCCATTGTTTTTATGCAAAAAAAAATGTGGAAAAGAGAAAGTGATCTCGCCTACTAGTAACGTGAGCTACTCGAGGAGCCTCAAAAGCAGGTTTTCTTCAAAGAAAATAAAACTCGATCACAAACGCGTTGGTTATTATACCGAGAAAAAACAAACTGAATTTGAACTAAATGAACTACGAAAAACTTTCAAAACTACGGAGCGTGGAAGAAAAAACAACTTTAACGTTTGCTTGTGCACTGGGCAATGGTAATTAATCTTGTCATAAGCATTTATTAATTCCCGGACTAATTGAATGCAGCGGAAATTTTAATTACATTTGATCACTGTAAGATCAGATCATTCTCTCGATCGCTTTGAAGCGACAACAGAATGTAAATCCAAAGAGTTGCAAAAATAAAACAGAAGTGTCCGGTAGCTCACCCGTGTTTTGATCTTCCCGCTTTTGTCCATTGGAACGTTAAATTTAGTGTTGTTTTGTGCAACCAATTGCCAACCACGGCTATTTGACTACACAGATCCGAAAACATCTACAGTGTGTTTCCACACTGGCAGAAGGTGGTAGTGCTTCCAAGTTATAAGTGTGAGTCGTGAATCAACTGTGAGTGAGAATTGCCAGAGAATCTCATACGGTTGCCGGCAAATAATCAAGTTCGAACAACAACGATTCTAGCCTTTAAAACGATAGCGGGTCTTGTCTGTGTCTACGATAACTGTGATGAAAGTTTAGGCTGCTCATCTCGCATAGCAAACCGTTTTTGAAAAGGGGTCGATTATCAGCAGCAAAATTTTGTTTGACATGTTTATCATGATGTAGTGAAGAGTGAACATTAATGTTTTTGGCTAGAATGAAAAATATGAAGAGAAAGTTTTTGATAGTTCCGCCAGTGTGCGGCAGGTTGGAAAATAAACAGATTTTTTTATTTAGGAAATTGAGCGAAAGGGCATGTATCCAGTGGTATTCGAACCATGGACGTAAATTTTTGCCTAACATCCCACTGCGAGGCAGGTTGTAGCAACGGAACAAGTCCGCCACTTCAACAGGCAAAAACTGACGTATGGAAAGACGCTCATGTACCACTGTGGCTTGTATAGTTATTCTTGCGATCTATTGTGTGCACTCTGTTTATTGATGCGCACATGGCGGACTTGTTACGTAGAATGGCCACCTTCTACCACATGATCCACCAAATGTTGACCCTTTCTCTCAATAAAACCGGAAAAGCCAAAGAATTAACACATAGTATATCTTCGATACTACCAGACTGAATGGTTACAAAAAGACGACAATTCACCAGAACCCCTTAAATGTGTATCCGTACCCTTCGATAAAGACATTACGCAAAAGCTGAAACCACATCTTAGAGAATTTGGATTGGACTTAGGTTTCTCTAGTAGGCACCATCAATTGACATCGTTTTTATGCTTCATCAAAGATTCAGTTGATGTATAAGACAATGCAGGCGTACACACAGTCTAGTGACTAAGGCCGCCGAAAAGAATGACAAAGGAAGTTCACATAACTTCAAATCGACAGTTGCAGAACACTTCTTCACGGAGAAACACGACATAACGACCAATGACATCACAATCTTTACGGACTACCGCTACACCCTGGACATTAGACGTCGCAGAAAGCTTAGAAATCAACATACTACAGATCACGAATCTACTAAACAAAATCGTCAAAAAGGGGTTCAAACGTAAATTTCTGGAAATGCAAGGTTGCTAATATCTATATCCACTACCTTCGGGAAGGTAATAACTCCCTGTATCTGTTTCTGGTGCTATTTTGTTTATAGGAACAAGCAGAACACGCTAAAAGTCAAGGGTGTATTCGATAAAAATGGCACACACATATATACTCATCAAAATTAAACTGATTATCGGATTTTCTTGAAATTTTCAGGGAATGAAGAACTACTAATGAGTTTTGATTAACATCATTTGTTTTATTCAATTTCGTCTCCCATCCCGAATGCAAGCACCTTCCTTTTCACTTCACCCATCAAACTTTGTACAACCGATTTTCCCAGTGTTTTTGTTGTTTTTACCCAAATTTTCTTCAATTCTAGCTCTGTTTTAATAGTTTTGAAATGTGTGCAAAGTTCCGTCTTCATAATTGCCCAGAATTTTTCAATTGGACGAAGTTCCGGTGAATTTGGTGGGTTCATAACTTTTGGCGAAAACTGACTCCGTTGGCTCGGTACCACTCCAACACGTATCGAGCGTAGTGGCAGGATGCTAGATCAGGCCAAAGCAGAGTTGATCCTTTGTGCTTCTTAATGAATGGCAAGAGACGCTTCCTGAAGTGATGAAGGGAGCACTTATTTCACCACATCCGCAAATCGCCTGCCAATTTAGAAACTTCTTTGCAAATTTCTGATAGTTTCTTCTTTCGAACATCCTCCGGAACATCGAACTTCGACTTGGCAACGAAATATTCTTGCCCAGGAAGTTGACGGAAGTCGGCCTTGACGTATGTTTCGTCATCCATCACGATGCAACCGGATTCGGTGAGCAGCTTCGTGTAAAGTTTCCGGGCGCGGGTTTTCGCAGTGATGTTTTGTTTTTCATTCCGGTTTGGGGCTTTTTGCACTTTGTAAACATGTAACCCAGCACGCTTCATGGTTTTCTGCACAAACCGACTGACACCTTAGACTTTTTAGCGACATCTCGAATTGACATGTTTGGACGGTTCTTGAATTGTTGTCACGACTTTCCTGGC